>JAODAL010003136.1:0-179775 GCA_025379985.1 Phyllomedusa bahiana
GTACTGGTGGGGGCCAAAACTCCGTGTCATCTAGGGCCGTGTGCTGACTAGAACCCAAAGGGGGTTCTTGATTGGTTGACTAGGTCCCCTTCCCCCCAATGACTTTCTGAAAAACCCCAGCCAAGAGTCGGTGGGAACGTAGCCCAAAACCCCTTAGTTGGCAGGGCCCGGGAGGGGTCGCGGCCCCCCTGCCCCAAAAACCCGCCTCTGTCCACCCGGTTCCCTCAGCCAGGATCTCTATGTGTCTGGGCTCAGCGCATATATAGCGGGTGAAAAATTTTGAAGGGCATTAGCAGCTATTGGCGTAAAGAAATGGGGCCAATACCCCTGTACTTTGATTTGGCGGCAAATTTAGATGTTGGAGTGGCATGGGGGTATGTTGTGAGGGGTCAGCCTTGATACCAAGCCCGGTGAGAGGACAGCGGGGAACATTAAAAAAAATAGATGATGATGTAGCCGGGGAAACTTGGGGACCGGGTAGGAAAAGGGTTAATCATCGTTAGGAGAAGAGGGCGTCAGCTTGCGCGTAAGGAGGGCGCAGCCAGCAAGTGGGTTTGTGGGCCGTGGTCAGCGGATAGCAGCAGTGAGGTCGGGGGCCAAGGGAGGGGGTAAAAAAAACCCCTCCAGGTCAAAGAAATAGCGGCACGGGGGCCGCAAGCAGCGGCGGCAGTTTTCACTAAATGCGGGCGTTGGCGAAAAAAATCGATACTGGGCGGGGGGCAGTTCTTTGCTAAGAACCGGGGGGACGAATATGGGTATAGTAGAATCTGTAGGCAAAAGTAAAGCTGGCCAGGGAGTAACGTTGGCCCAAACCCCGGCGTAAAATTTGTAGGGGTCACATCCGGGGCCTGGGGAAACGTGGCTAGATGGGGTGGTCCTTTTCCTGCCGCCGCAGCAACGCAGCAGAGCGCCCAGTGGCACGCATGCCCATTGCAGCCGTAAAGGGCCCCACCAATCTGCAGAAGGGGACTGTTTCTCTTTGACATCATCTCCCGGTCCAGATGCCCTGTCCTCATGGTGCCAGCAGTCGTTCAGCGGGGCGATTGAAAGAGACAACAGTATGCGTCCAACCATCCAAAGGGTGCGAAGCTGCCGTGCTCCTGTCCAAGTTGGTGCTGCAGTCCTCCCTTTCCAATGGGGACTCTCCCCCGTTCAAGAATAATGGTTTTGCCGAGCGGATGGATTTCCCAACCCGAAATTTTTTTCCAAAAAAAAGGCGTACCAGCACTTCAAAAAATATGTAAAAACGAAGGGGGGGCCAGCCTTAAGTTTGGTTTGTTCCAAGGTGCCGGCAGCGCGGACGTCGGGACTGTAACTACGGTAGAGCCGTACATTCCTTTACGGCCCATGGGTAAATGTGTTTCCCGGGCCCCAGGCAAACCAACAACTTGGACAGGAGCGCCGCTTTCTCCCCCGTTGTCAAATTTGCGGTCCTGCGCCAATTCCGCCCCTCCTCCTCCACCACCCCACCATCTCACCCTCCAAAAGTCGCTCCATCATACCCTGTGTAGGGCACAGCGGTGTCACGCGTTTTACCCCGGCTTCCTCGGGAACGAAGTCACACGGGAGGAATCTCCCTCAGCAGCAAAAAATCGATGTGTGGCTTTCTCCGGCAACTGAAAATCGGAACCATGGTGACGGACAAGGGGAGGAACATGGTGTCCGCGCTGCCCAGGGGGGATTTTCCTGCGCCCTGCATGGCGCAGTTTTAAATTTGGTTTGAAAAGGTCCTGAAGTTTCCAAAAATCTTCAGAAATTCTAAACAGGGCAGGAAATGTGCATGCATTACCCATTCTAAAAAGCCAGGACACCCTCCTCGATTTGCAGGGGCAGAAGGGCCCTCCCCAACACATTTTGATTTCATGTTTCCCCCCGTTGAATTTCCCACCCCCCTGCCCCTTTTGGGACCGACTTTGAACAGAAAAAGGCCATTAATGTTTTTTTGATGTCCGGCAACAGGAGTCCCCCCTGTGTAACTTTGATGTCGCGTGGCGCTCATGGTGACACTGCCTTTTTTGAGGCCTTTAAAGGGGGACGTTTTTTGTCAGTGCCGGATCGGGATAAATAACGTCATTCCACTGCTTCAGTCCTGGAAAGATGTGAAAAATCTTTGGGCAGGGACTGGAAACGTGGGCTACTCTCGCGGCCCCATGAGTCCGGTGGGGATTGAAATGGAAGGGGGGAGGACATTGGGCAGAAGCATTTTCTGGTGAAAAAGAGTGGATTTTTTTTTTACCCAGGTGACAGAAGGAGGAGCAGGGGCAGCTGGGGAGGTATTGGAGATAGGAAGGGCAGGAAGACCCCCAAGCACCGTGGCAGTATAAGTGGAGTGGAGGAGGGGGCCCTCGGGTCACTTGTGCAAAGGCCCGCGCATGTGATTTGCCCGGCTAGTGACAGCCGAATACCCATCCGCAGAGGTAACTTTGGCTCTCCACCCTATTGGACCCCCGTACGGTCCAAAAGGGGGCCTTTTTCCCACTATTGAGAGGGAGGACAAAAATCAAATACTATAGGGAATCCCGTAGTCAGTTGGCCCTGCTATGTGCGGCATCTCCCTCCTCTGACAGGTTTACCGGGGGGTTCTTCAGGGTCAAGTACTACTGCCGCGGCGCTGGGGAAGGTGGGGGGGTAGGAACGTACAGCTCCATCGCACAACTAAGTTGGAGTCACTGATGGCAGCTTCCTTACCCCTTGTGAGGGGGCAGTCGCCAGAGCGCACAGGACCCGGAACAGACCCCAACCAACAGGTGGTGGCCTACTTGGACAGCCCTCTGCCCCCAGTTAAGGATCCCCTGGACTATGGGGAGCCAAATGGTATGTGGCCGCAAATTTCCGAGTTTGCAGTGGGGGAAGCTGTCCTGCCCAGCCAGATTTTGGCATAAAACGGGTGTTCAGTGCGGCGGGGGCCATCGTTACCCCAAGGGGAACCCGCTTGTCCCCGGGAAATGTGGAACGATGCCTTTGCAGATGAATTAGGCTTTTTTCGGCCGGTTTCCCAAAACACCAATGCCTTAGGCGTCAGACTATATCAGCCATGACCCTCACCCAAACTGTTAGAATTAGTTGGGTTCAAAAATATGCCCCCTCTATTTGATCCACCCCCGCCTATCCCCACATCTCTGACAGTTTCTCCCTTGCCACCAACCTCTTTCCGGGACTGGTATTGCCCCCAAATCCACCTCTTTTTTGTGCCACCTTAGACCTCATCTGCTGCTGCTGTTGCTGGTGCCCCTGACATCCACATGTTCATTGTGCCCCCTCTCTACCTCATGCTGTTGTTCTGCCCCCGTCACTCCACCTCGTCATGTGCCCCCCCTTTTGGCCTACCCATTTTTGCCACTCCAGAATGTCATTGTGCCACTTTCTGACCTCATGTTGCTGCCCCCGTCACCTCCACTCTCTGTCATAGTGCCACTCTGTGGCCTACTACTGTTTTTGCCACCTCCAGAATGTCATTGTGCCACTCTCTGACCTCATGCTGCTGCCGCCATCACCTCCACTCTCTGTCATTGTGCCACTCTGTGGCTTACTCCAGTTTTTGCCACCTCCAGAATGTCATTGTTCCACTGTCTGACCTCATGCTGCTGCTGCTGTTGATGCCGTCATCTCCACACTGTGTCATTGTGCCACTCTTTGGCGTACTCCTGTTTTTGCCACCTCCAGAATGTCATTGTGCCACTGTCTGACCTCATGCTGCTGTGGCTGCCGCGTCACCTCCACACTCTGTCACTGATGTTGCCACCTGAGCCCTCAGCTTGTTTTTTTTTCCAGCTGTCGCTGCCATGACTTTAATCAGGCTACATTCCCCCTTCAGTTTTTTGGTCAGTTTTGCCCTCTTAAGTGCCCAGGGAATTTTATAGTGAAGCGATTCTAAGAGCGGCGGCAGTCATGTGCGTGTCATACTAAAACACAACATTGTATGAAGACCAAACCAAGCTCCGTCTGCATATTTAAGCATGGCACAACGTTCTACAGCACCCTGCAGGCTCTGTGCAGCCTGGAAATAGCTGTTTTTAACGTGATTCGTCACGAAGTAATTCGGACCGAAGTTATTTTTGTCAGGAAATTCGGCGAAGTGAGCGAACCGAAGTGTTGAGAAATTCGCCCATCTCTAGTCATCATGCTTCCATAGGTCATTTATTTCATGTTGAGTTATATTTACATCCTCCTTCCTGTAATATAACTTAGTGTACTCCGTGGTGATAGGTCCTCTTTAAGGCGCTGAAGGCTGAGATGGCATTTATTCAGGAAGCTCACTTTAATAGGGATGGAAACATTTAATTTGCTAAAGGTTTATACCCAACCAGTTATATTTCTTCTAAGGGAAAAAAGAAAGCGGGAGCAGCAATTCTGTTATCTCGCATTTGTCCATTCCAGGTGTCCAGAGTATATACTCTTGAGTATAGATACTCAAGGGAGATACATAATACTGAAAGGTACTTACTTAGGCTCCCAACTTACAATATGTAACCTGTATGCCCAAAACCAAGCCCAGATACATTTTTTAAATAGGGTCTTTCTGAAAGTACAGTGGTTCCTGCCATCCATGGTTTTAGTAGGAGGTGATTTTAATGTAGCTTTTTCAGAGGCGGTCGACAGGTTACACAGTCCCTGGTTCCCATAACACTTTGCAGTTTTCGCTTTCTAGAGCCTTCCGTAGATTGATACGGCCGTATGCGTTACTTGATCTGTGGAGAATAGTGCATCCATCAGACTGCTCTTTCTCATAATTTTCTTCTTTGCACAATTTTCATTTGCGCATTAATTATTTTTTGGGAAATTTTCTTGCATTGAGGCGGATGACAGATGTAGAGATCACGCCCCTATAGCTCTGTCTTTAGTAAAGGAACATGTTCCAATACATAATTGCCACTGGCGTCTCAATGAGAGCCTGGTCAAGAATCTCAATACACAAGAGGAATTGAGCTAACACAACTCTAACTATTTTGCAGTCAATGAGGGGACTGTCTCATCTACTGTGACTTTGTGGATAGCCCAAAAAGCGGTTATTAGAGGTAGGTGTATAGCGTTGGGGAGTAGAATCAAAGTAATGTAAATTTGCGAAGCGATAGCCTGAAGTCCCAACTAGTTAATTTAGAGGTCTCGTTAACTAGCTACTCCTCTAGATCTACGCTTCGTAAGAAAAGTTCACAGTTACAATCATTGGCGTATGAGAGAACAGAGAAATCGCTGTTGTTTTCCAGACAGTGCTATAATGAGAGAGGAAACAAAGCGCACACGTTATTAGCTAAGCAACTCCATGAGGATGCTGCAAAACACATGCCCTGACAGAAAACAATGGTAACACTACGTATGACACTAATAAGATTGCCCACATATTCCATAAATTTTTCTTGAAACTTTACTCACTCTGGGATAATCTGCGAGAATGGTTACTGCACCCAGGGCTGTGGAGTCGAGAGTCATGGAGTCGGAGCCTATTTTGTAGGAGTCGGAGTTGTTATAAAATGGACTGACTGCCAAAATATGTAATTAGTTGGTATAGTTAGTTCGATGCAGTGCAAAGAGCAAGAGGAATTGGGTCCGGCAAGCCTCATCAGCCTCTTCAGCCTCATCACATGAGGAGTGTCATTGATGACATAGAGCAGGCAAAGAATTGCCTCAGGGGAAAAGATTCCGCTTCCATAGTAAACGGATTGACTATATTTCAGCAAAATTTTTCACTTGCTTTCAAAAAAGTACAAGAGTTCAACCATTCATCAAAACTGACTGTGCCTGAGGCAATTCCTTTATACCCTGAAATTGTTAGAGATGTTGCCACTGTGGTCACCACTTTTCCCCCAACCCAAGTTAGTGTAGAGAGGTAGTTCTCTATCCTGGAAATGATGAGATCAGATGTGAGGTCATGTATGCAGGATCTGATGGAGGCAATACTATTTCTCAGAATAAATTCAGAGAATCCACAAATGTTATTCAGGACGTTTTTGTTGAAAACTGTTTTTTCCCCATTTCCTGCAGCATTTTGTATATTTACAATTTTCTTGTGTTCTAAAGTTGTATCCAATAAATATATTTTAAACTGAAAAGCAAAAGGGTAACAATGTTTTGAACCTGTGACTTTCAGGCCCCATATCTCACCATCCACTACAGCTTTCAACATGAGATTACCATCATTTTATAGACAATCATCTTGGCTATCCCATACATTACTTTGACCTGCAACTATTTAGCATCTGCTTAATTCTTCAGATAATTGTAATGTAACTGCATTGTTACGGTTTTTCTCTTGGTGGTGGGACAATTTTTTTCTTCTTGTATACTACAAATTACAACCTGTTCTCATATTCCCTAAGAGCGCAGTGTGTTATTAAGCTGATTCCCTAGTGAAAGGTCGTTGATTACAATTGATGAGGAACTTATCCCTAATAATTGGTTAAGCATTAGGTAATTACTCCATCGCACATGAACAGAAAAACCAAAAAATGGAGTGCGTATGATACTTGTGTGCAATATAAAATTTAACTTTTACTTCACAATTTAAAATAATATGCGGCTGAGCATTAAATACATAAATCAAAAACACACATAAGTGCCAATGAAGAAATGGCGCATTGATAACTACTAACTTTGACGAGTCACTGGGGGTCTCCACACCGGTGTAGATCGTTAGAGCACTCGCCCCGACAAGGGCGACCCCTCACCGGTATAGAGGCTTACCCTATAGACTCAAGTATTACCCTTACGTGGTAATCATACAGAGTCCCAACATGTTTCGACCCACCACAGTCTCTTCAGGGGACAAATGAAGATTGAGGGTATAAACGGATGAAGTTACCCCCCAATTTATCCTGTCCCATATTAGATATCTTATAGTGCAGGTTAATATATATCAAATTGCTGCTGGGGTATATATAGCCATATCATGTGTGTATACAACAGAGGTGGTGTTCGTAATGCAGACTGTCCAATCACCTCCCAGCACATGCGGACTCAAAACAGACAGAGAGGACGTGGGAAAGGCAATAAACGTAGAGGACAACAAAAGCCTTTTTTAGCCCGTCAATACCCATCGAGGGTACGTTCAACTCCGAAATAACTAAAACCGTATCAGTAAGGGACCAACATCAAATAGTAAACTTGTCTTCATATACCCTTAGTGAACACGAAATGAACATCCTAAAGAAAGGACTTTCGTTTGTTCCAACTGGAAAATTTAACTTGTTCAACTGGATAAAGGATGTACATTTGTTTGGGCGAAAAATGCGTTGGCAAAAATATCACGCGCTGAAAAACAAACGTGAATGTCTTGAACTGGGGATAGGTGACGATATGTTAGAAGATGTCAGACTATTATATAGTCTGGCAGATGATAACATACATAATGGAAAAGGTCCCTTTACACAATTATGTATAAAAAATAAGAAAATGCCCCCATTAGGAGACATATCTTGTATAGATGTCTTTGTTTCCCAAGTCACCAGAGATCTTGAACATCTGAAAACGAAGGGATACTCGAATTGCACTTCTAGGGAAAAACAGGCAATCATGAAATTAGAACAAAATCATGAAATAGTTATAAAACCCTCTGATAAGGGGGGAAATATAGTCATACTGGATCACACAGACTATAGGGATATGTGTAAGAGACTTCTATGTGACCGTACCTGTTATGAAATCCTTAGAAATGATCCATCAGAAGAGTATAAACGAGAATTACTGGAGATACTATCACCTGCTAAAACCAACGATTTGATTAGTGCCCCTGAATTTGAGTTCCTATTCCCCAAATTTCCACGAACAGCGACATTTTATGGTCTCCCCAAAATACATAAGGGTGTAAACCCGTTGAAGGGGAGACCCATAGTGTCGGGTATAGGATGCCTCACACAGAACTGTGGGTTATACCTAGATCAGGTCCTTAAACCTTTTGTAGAATCCCTATCGTCTTATACAAGGGATACCATGGACTTCTTAAGAAAAATTGATGGTATAATGGTACCCAAAAACAGCTTCTTGGGAAGCATTCATGTGGAGTCACTCTATACCTCTATTCCACATGAACTGGGGATTAAGGCAACTGAATATTTTCTTAGAGGGAGGGGTCAACAATTTGATTTACATAATAAATTTGTGTTGGATCTCTTAACGTTTGTTCTCACAAAAAAATTTTTTCTATTCAATGGGAAATTATATCATCAATTGAGAGGAACCGCCATGGGCAATTCCTGCGCCCCAAGTTATGCTAATTTATACTTGGGTGGTGGGAGGATACAATAGTCTTTGGCGATGAACCCCTTAAATACATCGAAAACATTGCATTCTATACAAGATATATTGATGACATCTTTGTCCTGTGGAGTGGGAAAAAAGAGGAGTTCATAGAGTTCATGCAAAGTTTAAATCAAAACTGTATTGGACTCAAGTTCACCTATGAGATAGATCCCACCAAACTAGCTTTCCTAGATGTGATGGTAACAAAAGGACATGATGGGAGATTGAAAACCTCCATCTATCGCAAAGAGACGGCATGTAATTCACTCCTGCACTGGAGTAGTAGCCACCCCTATTCTTTGAAGAAGGGAATCCCACGAGGACAATTCTTGAGATTGCGTCGTAACTGTTCCTCTAAAAATGAATTTGTTCATCAGGCCAAAGACATGTGTGAGAGATTCAGGGAAAAGAGGTACCCGGAGGGGATACTCAAGGAATCATATCACTCTGCACTCCGCACGGACAGAAAATGCCTTTTGGCTCCTAAAAGAAAGAGAGATCACTTGACTCAGGAATCATAAGATTGATAGGAACTTTTGATGTAGCCTCTAATGAAGTCCGTAAGATACTAACTAAACACTGGGACATCCTCTTAATGGATCCTGACATCAAAGATAAAGTGGGTTTGAGACCAGCCATTACATTTAGAAAGGGAAAGAGTCTCCAAGATCGTCTTGTGAGAAGCCATTATGTACCCCCTCAAAGTGACTCGACGTGGCTAAATAGACAGCCAAAAGGCTGCTATAAATGCAGCGGGTGTATAGGCTGTCCACATCTAGAAACTGGAAAAACTTTCAGGAGTACTAAAACTGGACAGTCATTTATGATTAAACATTTCATAAACTGTCGTTCAAAAGGAGTGATCTACCGCATTCGATGTCCATGTGGACTGGACTATGTGGGAAAGACCACCCGGGAGTTGAGAAGGAGAATAGGTGAACATCTATGTGATATTCGTAATAAAAGAGACACTCCAGTATCCAGACACATCTGGAGTCAACATGGGGGTGTTTCTACGGATCTCAAAGTTATGGGAATTGATCTTCTCACACCTAATGAAAGGAAGGGTAATTTTGACATGGATCTCCTCAGACGTGAAACCTTTTGGATTTACACTCTAGGAACTACATATCCACAGGGACTCAATGAACAGCTAAATTTTAGTTGCTACTTATAAGCGTGGTAAGCATATGAGAGGTCTCGGTGCACCCGTAGGGAGACCGTCTTTTTAAACTCCACAGCTTTATTAAGCAACTCTATTTACATACATATAATTGAGTCAAGTATGTCACTACCCTCTTCTTCTAATATTCCTCCATACTAATTAACACATGTACTTCTGAACTTTAATTACGTCATTATACATCACTGTGTACCATTGTGTCATATACTTACTATCTATGTCATATCTAATTCATCCTGATCACTATCAGGATGACGCCAAACAAGACCTATCTTTACATTTGATCTCTGTCCATTGGGGTTGCGAGTTGAGATGTTTTTCGTGCCCCATCTGAATGGCCGTTGTTCGTGTGCACATTATGTATTAAAATACTGAGCTCGAACCACTTTACTTGCCGTTTTTACACTATATAGTGGACGGAAGTGGCCGTTCAGCACTCGGCAAGTGTGGGCGGAAGTGACGTTGCGCGCGACATAGCGCACGTCACACATTCCAGCACTCAGGGCGGAAGTCATTGCCCGGACTTCGCGCCCTAAGGGCGGAAGTGACGGAGGACGGAGCAGGCATGTGACCGGGTTGCCACGGCGACGGCTAGAATACATCCGCCTTCCGTCACATTTAAGGCTGCTTGTGCATTCAAACAAACGGCGGGCACACCATAGCCCTTCCGTGTGTCTTTTTGAGCCATACGCTCTATGACCTGCATTCCATGCAATTTCTGTGTTGGTAAGTACAGACTATCCTTTTTTGATGACATGTGCTTGTGCTGTTGTGGGGTTTTGAGTCCGCATGTGCTGGGAGGTGATTGGATAGTCTGCATTACGAACACCACCTCTGTTGTATACACACATGATATGGCTATATATACCCCAGCAGCAATTTGATACATATTAACCTGCACTATAAGATATCTAATATGGGACAGGATAAATTGGGGGTAACTTCATCCGTTTATACCCTCAATCTTTGAATTTTTTTGATTCCATTTTTAGATTATATACATCACTTCATTTGTCCCCTGAAGAGACTGTGGTGGGTCGAAACATGTTGGGACTCTGTATGATTACCACGTAAGGGTAAGACTTGAGTCTATAGGGTAAGCCTCTATACCGGTGAGGGGTCGCCCTTGTCGGGGCGAGTGCTCTAACGATCTACACCGGTGTGGAGACCCCCAGTGACTCGTCAAAGTTAGTAGTTATCAATGCGCCATTTCTTCATTGGCACTTATGTGTGTTTTTGATTTATGTATTTAATGCTCAGCCGCATATTATTTTAAATTGTGAAGTAAAAGTTAAATTTTATATTGCACACAAGTATCATACGCACTCCATTTTTTGGTTCTTCTGTTTATGTGCGATGGAGTAATTACCTAATGCTCAACTAATTATTAGGGATAAGTTCCTTTTTTCTAGACAGCTGTGCCGATAGGTCATGGCAGGATTTTTGGCAACTGATGTAAGTGTAGATCAATGGTTAACAGATGCTGAGGAAATATTTTCAGATAAGGAATACGTCTATAAAAAACATACCCCCTCTCTGAGTGTAGCATTCAGGGACCTGAACAAAGCCTATCGGGAACAAATCTCAGCTGGCTGGGAAATAAAAAGTTTGGAAAACTATATAAAAAACCAGATAGTCCCAAGAGGCCTAAGAATATCTTTAACTCCCCCCACTAAACATCAAAGTCCTGAGTTTGTTTCAGAATGGGAAAAAGAGGCGACCGCTAGTTCCTTGCGGTTCATGCAGCTTCTTTTAACCAAAGAAAGAGCTAGTCTAGAAGGCATCAATAATAAATTGAAAGAACTAATTACAACTGTACGGGCCTTTGAAAAAGAGACAGAATTTGTGACTAAAGAAAAACAGTTACAGAACTCAATAGAAAAATTTCAACAACATATCAAAGACCGTAAACACAAGCAATTTATTAGAGATCTTGGTGACTTCAGAGAAAACAAAGCATATATATTTTCAGGTTTTAAACACGATAGGAGAGATACTGACGCAATCTCCACAAGTGATACTGACATTTCAGACTCAGACTTAGAGGGAAGAAATAATAGACAGTCCCCTAATACATCAGGACAGAGAGGACGTGGGAAAGGCAATAAACGTAGAGGACAACAAAAGCCTTTTTTAGCCCGTCAATACCCATCGAGGGTACGTTCAACTCCGAAATAACTAAAACCGTATCAGTAAGGGACCAACATCAAATAGTAAACTTGTCTTCATATACCCTTAGTGAACACGAAATGAACATCCTAAAGAAAGGACTTTCGTTTGTTCCAACTGGAAAATTTAACTTGTTCAACTGGATAAAGGATGTACATTTGTTTGGGCGAAAAATGCGTTGGCAAAAATATCACGCGCTGAAAAACAAACGTGAATGTCTTGAACTGGGGATAGGTGATGACATGTTAGAAGATGTCAGACTATTATATAGTCTGGCAGATGATAACATACATAATGGAAAAGGTCCCTTTACACAATTATGTATAAAAAATAAGAAAATGCCCCCATTAGGAGACATATCTTGTATAGATGTCTTTGTTTCCCAAGTCACCAGAGATCTTGAACATCTGAAAATGAAGGGATACTCGAATTGCACTTCTAGGGAAAAACAGGCAATCATGAAATTAGAACAAAATCATGAAATAGTTATAAAACCCTCTGATAAGGGGGGAAATATAGTCATACTGGATCACACAGACTATAGGGATATGTGTAAGAGACTTCTATGTGACCGTACCTGTTATGAAATCCTTAGAAATGATCCATCAGAAGAGTATAAACGAGAATTACTGGAGATACTATCACCTGCTAAAACCAACGAGTTGATTAGTGCCCCTGAATTTGAGTTCCTATTCCCCAAATTTCCACGAACAGCGACATTTTATGGTCTCCCCAAAATACATAAGGGTGTAAACCCGTTGAAGGGGAGACCCATAGTGTCGGGTATAGGATGCCTCACACAGAATTGTGGGTTATACCTAGATCAGGTCCTTAAACCTTTTGTAGAATCCCTATCGTCTTACACAAGGGATACCATGGACTTCTTAAGAAAAATTGATGGTATAATGGTACCCAAAGACAGCTTCTTGGGAAGCATTGATGTGGAGTCACTCTATACCTCTATTCCACATGAACTGGGGATTAAGGCAACTGAATATTTTCTTAGAGGGAGGGGTCAACAATTTGATTTACATAATAAATTTGTGTTGGATCTCTTAACGTTTGTTCTCACAAAAAACTTTTTTCTATTCAATGGGAAATTATATCATCAATTGAGAGGAACCGCCATGGGCAATTCCTGCGCCCCAAGTTATGCTAATTTATACTTGGGGTGGTGGGAGGATACAATAGTCTTTGGCGATGAACCCCTTAAATACATCGAAAACATTGCATTCTATACAAGATATATTGATGACATCTTTGTCCTGTGGAGTGGGAAAAAAGAGGAGTTCATAGAGTTCATGCAAAGTTTAAATCAAAACTGTATTGGACTCAAGTTCACCTATGAGATAGATCCCACCAAACTAGCTTTCCTAGATGTGATGGTAACAAAAGGACATGATGGGAGATTGAAAACCTCCATCTATCGCAAAGAGACGGCATGTAATTCACTCCTGCACTGGAGTAGTAGCCACCCCTATTCTTTGAAGAAGGGAATCCCACGAGGACAATTCTTGAGATTGCGTCGTAACTGTTCCTCGAAAAATGAATTTGTTCATCAGGCCAAAGACATGTGTGAGAGATTCAGGGAAAAGAGGTACCCGGAGGGGATACTCAAGGAATCATATCACTCTGCACTCCGCACGGACAGAAAATGCCTTTTGGCTCCTAAAAAGAAAGAGAGATCACTTGACTCAGGAATCATAAGATTGATAGGAACTTTTGATGTAGCCTCTAATGAAGTCCGTAAGATACTAACTAAACACTGGGACATCCTCTTAATGGATCCTGACATCAAAGATAAAGTGGGTTTGAGACCAGCCATTACATTTAGAAAGGGAAAAAGTCTTCAAGATCGTCTTGTGAGAAGCCATTATGTACCCCCTCAAAGTGACTCGACGTGGCTAAATAGACAGCCAAAAGGCTGCTATAAATGCAGCGGGTGTATAGGCTGTCCACATCTAGAAACTGGGAAAACTTTCAGGAGTACTAAAACTGGACAGTCACTATAGATTAAACATTTCATAAACTGCCGTTCCAAAGGAGATGATCTACCGCATTCGATGTCCATGTGGACTGGACTATGTGGGAAAGACCACCCGGGAGTTGAGAAGGAGAATAGGTGAACATCTATGTGATATTCGTAATAAAAGAGACACTCCAGTATCCAGACACATCTGGAGTCAACATGGGGGTGTTTCTAAGGATCTCAAAGTTATGGGAATTGATCTTCTCACACCTAATGAAAGGAAGGGTAATTTTGATATGGATCTCCTCAGACGTGAAACCTTTTGGATTTACACTCTAGGAACTACATATCCACAGGGACTCAATGAACAGCTAAATTTTAGTTGCTACTTATAAGCGTGGTAAGCACATGAGAGGTCTCGGTGCATCCATAGGGAGACCGTCTTTTTAAACTCCACAGCTTTATTAAGCAACTCTATTTACATACATATAATTGAGTCAAGTATGTCACTACCCTCTTCTTCTAATATTCCTCCATACTAATTAACACATGTACTTCTGAACTTTAATTACGTCATTATACATCACTGTGTACCATTGTGTCATATACTTACTATCTATGTCATATCTAATTCATCCTGATCACTATCAGGATGACGCCAAACAAGACCTATCTTTACATTTGATCTCTGTTCATTGGGGTTGCGAGTTGAGATTTTTTTCGTGCCCCATCTGAATGGCCGTTGTTCGTGTGCACATTATGTATTAAAATACTGCGCTCGAACCACTTTACTTGCCGTTTTTACACTATACAGTGGACGGAAGTGGCCGTTCAGCACTCGGCAAGTGTGGGCGGAAGTGACGTTGCGCGCGACATAGCGCACGTCACACATTCCAGCACTCAGGGCGGAAGTCATTGCCCGGACTTCGCGCCCTAAGGGCGGAAGTGACGGAGGACGGAGCAGGCATGTGACCGGGTTGCCACGGCGACGGCTAGAATACATCCGCCTTCCGTCACATTTAAGGCTGCTTGTGCATTCAAACAAACGGCGGGCACACCATAGCCCTTCCGTGTGTCTTTTTGAGCCATACGCTCTATGACCTGCATTCCATGCAATTTCTGTGTTTGTAAGTACAGACTATCCTTTTTTGATGACATGTGCTTGTGCTGTTGTGGGGTTTTGAGTCCGCATGTGCTGGGAGGTGATTGGACAGTCTGCATTACGAACACCACCTCTGTTGTATACACACATGATATGGCTATATATACCCCAGCAGCAATTTGATACATATTAACCTGCACTATAAGATATCTAATATGGGACAGGATAAATTGGGGGTAACTTTATCCGTTTATACCCTCAATCTTTTAATTTTTTTGATTCCATTTTTAGATTATATACATCACTTCATTTGTCCCCTGAAGAGACTGTGGTGGGTCGAAACATGTTGGGACTCTGTATGATTACCACGTAAGGGTAAGACTTGAGTCTATAGGGTAAGCCTCTATACCGGTGAGGGGTCGCCCTTGTCGGGGCGAGTGCTCTAACGATCTACACCGGTGTGGAGACCCCCAGTGACTCGTCAAAGTTAGTAGTTATCAATGCGCCATTTCTTCATTGGCACTTATGTGTGTTTTTGATTTATGTATTTAATGCTCAGCCGCATATTATTTTAAATTGTGAAGTAAAAGTTAAATTTTATATTGCACACAAGTATCATACGCACTCCCTTTTTTGGTTTTTCTTACAATTGATGAGCACTGAGCAGCAATGAAGAAGATTTCCCAAGAAAAGAGAACCCATATCATTCAGCCAAATTGCCAAACTGCATCATGTGTGGCCATGACAGCTGGAAGAATATGAAATTAAGTCCATCCATTCATTCCAAAGCCAAAAGGTGGACATCCAGGCAAAATATCAGAGTCAACAAGTTGTCTCATCACAAGGTCGATCAGTTCTAATGTGACAAACACAGCAGTGGAGGCAGCTCGTATGCTTCTTAAGAGTGAGATCAGACGTCCATGCAAGCACCATGCAACATGCATTACACTGGTCTGGAATGATGGCCTGAATAAAGGTGAAGAAGCCTTGACTTCAATCTCATTATAAGAAGCACTGGCTCGAGTTTGCAAAAAAATACGAAAAATGGAAGATTGGAAACGGATGATTTGTAGCGATGAGATGAACGTCAATAGACCGGGCTCTGATGGGTGTAAATGGTTTCGCAAGAATGGGGCTAACGAATCAAGAAATTGAAGAAACAGTCAAGTTCGGTGGAGGAAGCCTGATGATATGGGGTTGTTTTACATAAAAAAATGTTGGATACTTAACCAGGATCAATGCTGAGCTATATGTGAGTATCCTACAACATGAGTTACTTCATATACTTGAGTACTATGGGTATGAAAAGGATGACATAGTGTTCCAGCAGGACAATGACCTGAAGCATATTTCAAGGTTGTAGAAGGAATGGTTCAATGACAATGAAGTAGAGTTGCTGTATTGGCCTCCATAGTCCCCAGACCTCAACCCACTCGAACACTTGTGGGTAGATTTGAAGAAAAAGCTGTATTCGTATCCAAGTCCAGTATGCAACATTGGGAATGTTTAGAAGAGACCTGGGATCAGATTTTGGTGAAGACATGCTTGAATCTGATCCAGAGCCCAGAAGGATTCATGCAGTATTGAAAGCCAAAAGGTGGATTTACCAAATACTAACAAAATAATAAAAATTAGCATTTCGATTTTTAGGAGCAAAACCGTAACAATCCAGTTACATGACACGAATCTGCAGAACTAAGCAGATGCTAAATACTTGCAAGTCAAATTTAGGTGTAAGATAGATAAGATGATTGTCTATAAAATGATTGTAGCCTCAAAGCTGTAGTGGTCAAAAGATCAAAACATTTTTACCATTTTGTTGTCAGTGTATGTTTATCTAAATAGCTTGATTATTGTATCATAAGGGTGATAAACAGCCTGATGTTACCATGTTACTACAGTAAAGTTATCACTTAAACATGCGCCATGTATGAGGGAGTCAGGAGTCGGAGTTGGGAGTCGGAAGTTTTGGGAAATTGAGGAGTCTGAGTCTGAGTCGGGGCTTTGGCTTGCCAACTCCACAGCCCTGACTGCACAATTTTTGTCCTCTTGCAATCTCCCAACCCTCTGTTCAGAAGCATTGCACTCTCTGTAAACCTTTTAAGCCGGAAGAGCTGGAGGAGGTCCTGAAATCTCTGCCCAAGGTCTTTAATTCACTATTATCTCCCTTCCAGTTACAACTGTACAATCATATGTTACAGGGTCATCCTCTTCCTTCTACTATTTTACACTCATATATCTTTCTAATACTGAAACCTGATAAGGCTAACTATAGGCCTATTGCATTGCTAAATTCAGATTTGAAAATGTTTACTAAGATACTAGCTAATAGATTGGCTACTTGGCTGCCCCAAATGGTCCATAAAGATCAGGTCGGATTTGTGTTCAATCGCCAGGGAGGGGAAATACCAGGAGGGCAATCAACTTGATTGATGCCATAAATAAGCTAAATTAATCTGCCTTATTGCCGAACCATTGGTAGGCTCAATTAGTCTACATGTTCGTGGTGTTGAAGGAATTTAGATTCTCAGGTCCTTTCCTCCAAGTTTACAGGTCCTCTATTAAAATCTTACATCCACAATTAGACTACCGCATAATATGTCCCCCTTGATCCACATCTCTAGTGGCACATGCCAAGGGTGCCCCCCTTTCTCCCCTGCTATTTGTATTGTGTGTCGAATCGCTTACATCCGTAATCCATCTCAATCCAGACATAATTGGAATTAAGATCAAAGATAGAGAGCTTAAACTCTCATTATTTGTAGATGATTGCCTCAATGCATACCTCGCCTCCAAAGCTACACACACAGCACAGAGGGCGGTCCTATCCAAGGGGCATGTCCAAAAGTGCTGAACTAAATATCTGTCAGCCAATCACAACAAAGGGGGTGTGGCCTGACCACTCACTGCAGAAATCGCTCTAGACACACACAGATTAGCTCACAGCTGCTATACTAAATGATTTAGGTAATGCAAATCGATTTCAAAAGTGCTTATTTTTACTGTCCCCATCATTACAGATATGATCTTTGTAGCAAGATAACCCCTTTAATTCCCTGCAACCTGTTAGCAAAGGCTAAACTTTTTAGATTTGCAGACGTTGTTAAACACAGAACATTGTAAATTCTCCCATTTCAAATACTCAAGGAGCAATTTCAAATACCAGACAATTGCTATTATTCATATTTATAAATGATCCACTTCTCTCACTGTGTATTAGGCTCCTCTAAAGTTTTGCACCCATCACCGTTTGAGCTGCTTTGTAAATTATGCACTACAACTAGAGGATTAATCTCCCAGATTTATATCTTATTATTAAATCCATATCCTGATGAGTCTCTTAAGCATTCATATATGATGAAATGGGAGCAGTATTTGGGCAGGCAGCTCTCTCGTGATAAATGGAGATTAATTTGGAAAAGAGCGGCTCAAATATCTCAACATATAAAGAAAATCAGTATAAAATTCTCTTTTTTTGCTGCAGAAACTCAATCTCACAGTGCCTGATGTCTGTTGGAGCTGTGGAAGTCAGGGAGGTACAGTGTTTCACATTTGCTGGGATTGCCCTATCACTGGGGAGTACTGGAGAATGTTTAGAAACCTCATATTAGAAATCACAGGGCTCAAAGTTCCTCTAGATCCTATGTGCTTCATGCTGAATATATTGCCACCATCGGTCAAGAACCACACACTGGAGCTAATTAAATATCTTATGACTGCAGCACGATGTTTAATTTCATCCTTCTGGAAGCATACTAATCCGCCTACAATGAGAGATTTGTGTCATAGGATTTAAGATGTGAGATCAATGGAATATCCAACCGCGTCTTTGAATAACAAAGTGGAAAACTTTACAGCGGTCTGCTTCATGTGGGATTCGCATGCACTAACCCAGAATCTGATATACACGTGCCTGTCTACCTTATGAGGCAACATCTGATCTTGACTGCCTGTGATGAGTGTTGATTGAACAGTAAAATGTTTGAGTTCAACTTCAAACAGTAGTGGTGTTCGGTTCGAGGTTCGACTCGAATTCGAACCCCATTAAAGTGAATGGGAGAAGATGTTCAGGTTCATTTTTATACCTATACAGGTAAGGAGAATTTGTAATTACCATCCATAACAGTAAACTGGATAAGTGGAACAACTTAGTTAAGAAAATTTTGCTCTAAATGTGACAGAAACAAATTGAGAGGCTAAAATACTTCATTTCTATCATTGGCTAACTGAAAAGATGAGGACAGCTTGCAAGCAGTGGCGTAGCTATAGGAGTTGCAGCGGAAGCAGCTGCTACGGGGCCCTGCATCCTGAGTGGGTCCAATAGCCCCTTTGACACATAAGAAGACACAGGTATTGGAAATGGCACATGGTAACTGGCAGGAGTCCCATTTCACTTTATGCACCAGGGCCCAAGAACTTGAACGTACGCCTCTGCAGTCTAGGATGGATTAGACGGCAGTACCATTGGTGGCAGCGAGAACATGCCAAAGGGAAACATTGAGGTTCAGGATAACAGAAATTAGTACATTTGGTGGTAGTACAGGTGGAGACATTTAAAAAAATAAAGAATTGGAAGGCTACAAGGAGGAGGAGTAAGAGTTGTATGCAGTGCACATCAAGGTCATACAGGTGTATATTTCAAAATAAATTCAGCCATAAGACTTGTAAATCTAGATGTTGGCAGCAATAGAATACAATTTGTAGAAGCAGCAGGAACAGGAACTACATACATGAGATGTAGTGTAGTTTAAATGTGTATCTCACATTGTCAAGAAGACGTGCTACAGTTTACTAGTCAGCAACATCGGCAACCGGGGCAACAAAATTGTCAGAGATCCACGCTTGATTCATTTTTATAAATGTCAAACGACCCACATTGTCAGGGGAAAGACAGATACGGGCATGATAAAACTTCTAGGGCATGTCGAGCAAACTGAGGCCATTCATCCAGTTTGGACACCCAGAAGTCGAATGGGTCCAGGCTAAGTCCAAAAAAACATCGATGTTGAGCAACAGGTAGTCATGGACCATGGTCTTAAGGCGGCCTCTGTGTGTCTGAATGCTGCCCTGCCTTGCAGGCATTATGAGATGGTAAAAATCGATTGCCAAATGTCACCCAGTAGGGTTCTGCCACACTGCCTGCTGCGGCTATTTGCCATTCTAATGCTGCCGCGTTGCTGTCGTTGTTCCATTGTGACATTAGAATGTGAAGACGCAAAAGATGTCTAGAGTTGGTCAATAAGCACTGTCTCAAAATCGTGCATTCTACTCTCAATTTATGTGGATGGAAGGAAATTGATCACTTGTAACGTGGATCAAGGAGGGTGGCCACCCAGGAATTGCTGTTCATTTTTATTGCCTTGATGCTTGGATCATGTTGCAGGTAATGTAGCATCCAAGCACTCATGTGGGAGATGCTGCCGGGTTCTCCCAAGCCTCGGGGTCGAGGGGCATAACGGGATCTTCGTCCTCCTCCTGTAATCTGTACCAACCTCTCACCACTGAAGGGTAATCAGTACTGGTGGTGTTCACCCCTGTCTCCTCACCCTCCTCCACTTCCTCATCCTGACTGTCACCAGAGCCCTGGCTAGCCTCATGCGTTCTACTCTGTGAGCTGAACTGTCACCCTGCACCCGCCCTCAACCTAGAACCACCGCTTGAAGAAGACCTATACAATTGCAATACAGTAGGGCCTTATGCATCCTCCGGCGAGTAAGGCCTCCTCCATCACTCCCGAGACCTGCTGCTGTAGATTGCCTATCGCTTGTTCCAGTAAAAATATAACCAGAATGGTCATGAAGACAAGGGAATCGTCCCGACTGACCATTTTGGTGGCCTCTTCAAAACTGTCAAGGATGGTGCAGAGATCCTTCACCTGTCTCCACTCTCTATGGGTCAACAACCTGAGGTCCGCACCACTGTTAGTCCGGCCATGCAACATTTCATACTGCATAATGGCATTACTCTGCTGCCACAAACGCTGGAGCATGTGGAGGGTGGAATTCCAGTGTGTTGCCACATCACATATCAGACGGTTGACGGGGAGGCCCAGATCACATTGCAATGCTGGCAGTCCATGTGTGTGTAGTGAGATGGACTTTGGTGGACACAGATGCAGCCAACGCGCTGGAGATCTTTTCTGCAATGTGGCGGGCCAGGGCAGGGACAGCTTTTCTGGTGAAGAAATGCCTGCTCGGCATTTGATACTGGGGCATGCCAGAGCCATGACGTGGCGGAAGCCATCTGTGTCAACCAGGCGGAAAGGACACATTTCCAAGGCCAACATCCTGGCAATGCTGACATTCAGGCTTTGGGATGGTTGGGGTGAAAGCGTTTGTTATGCACACACATCTCGTACACAGAAGGTTTGCTACCGGACTGTCTGCTGTACGGCGTGCAGGTCACACTGGTGGAAGGGGAAGGTGTAGGGTGTGTTGCTGGTGGTGGGAATTGGCCTACATTATCTGGGACTGGTGATGGTGCTTGCTCATGCTGCTCCGGCACATCGGCAGCAGAGGTCCACTTAGGCATGGAAGTGGCAGAGGAGGAGGAGGCAGAAGATGTCACGGTGGTTGGAAATCCAGGACCTGTGTGGCCTTTTTTCTCCAAGCAACTATTCCACAGCAATTCATGCTTATCATGCATGTGCCTTTGTTATGCTCGTGGTTCTTAAACTCTTTTCATTTTTTCTTCTACCGACGCGTTGACGGCAAACCCGGCATATGACGCCAGTCGGTGAATCTGAGGCTTGATTGAAAAAGGTCCAGACCTCTTCGACTGTGAAAACCTAGTACCGGTGTTCCCGCTGCCACCACTGACCACAGATGGTAGAGTAATGTCAGGGGACTTGTGTGACCGCCCTCTCCCTTTCTGAGGCCGGACCCACACTGACTCTATCCCATCATCCTCCTCCTCCACTGATGATGCGCTCACCAGCTGCTGCTCAAAAGACCACGTTGAATCCACAATGTCATCTTCATCACAGGTGACTTCCTCTTCCTCACAGTCTACATCCACAAGCTGCGGGCTAGAAGCTACAGGCACTGTGAGGCATTGCTGACCGCTCGGTATTTCTGCCGACGGACCAGCTTCCTTCTCCTCCTCTGAAGGCATCAGCGATTGGACGTCAGAGCAGACAAAATCATCCTCTTTAGCCTCTTGATCTTTTGAAATGCCTTCTGACCCCAGCCACACTGTGTGATCAAAGAGCTCTTCAGAATATGGATTATTTGGAGTGGTCTGTATATTGGGTTGTGACATTTGGCCCGTGTTTGCTTCAGGTTGGACTGATGATGATGACATTTGTGGCCGTGACTGGGAGGAAGAGGCGATAAAACCGCTGGATGCAGGGTCTGATAACCACTGAAGAACAGATTGGCGATGCTGTTCAGTAATGAGATGCACAGGGAATTCAGCAAGCGATGACAGGCTTAACGGTCCTGCGAGTGACGATGTGCACGCTTCTGTGTTGTCCGGAGTACTGGAATGAGTGCCTTGTTTCGTACCTCTATCTCCACTTCCTATGCCCCTCCTTGCTCGCTTACTACCTCTAGTTCCCACCATGTTCAAAAGCTAAATATTATAGCTCTGCGCGTGGCACAAGATAAATGTCATAAAAAAGAGAGAAGTGGATCACAATAACGCACTGGTATACTTCAGTGTTATGTGTACTTAAAATCTGGCAAAATTACACTTTTTGGCGTTAAGATTTAGCAACGGAGAGAACTCTATTTATTGAATATATATCTCTATGACAATAACACACACTATATTTGAAAGGTATTTCTCCCCCAAAACTGCCAAAATGAACTTTTCTCCACTCAGAATAATTTTCACCAACCAACCACTATTTAAAATATATTTCTTTGTATAGGAAATTTGGAGACGGTGTGTTATAAAATGATTTCACCCCAATTACAGCAAAAACTGAACTTTTGAGCACTGAGTATGATTTAGCAAATCCAAGCACTCTGTATAATATATATTCATGTATATCAGAGTTAGGCATTATGTAAGCATGCAAATGTCACCAAATAACAGCTTCTGGGTGTTGGAAAGATATAGCCAGCAATATCAAACTCCCTAACTATTGCTGTCTATGGAGAGGAAAATGCTATCTAACTACATCTTGATTCCCTAATCTTGCTGCACACCCCCCCCCCCCCCTAACTACTTATCTCATATAAATAGCATCTTTTCCTGTCTAAAATTGCTGATAAACACATCTTGTGCCTGCATGCAAGCAAGCAGAGAGCAATCTGTACAGTACAGAGAGTGAGCTGAAAACGGCATTCAGAACGCAATACAGCGAAATATACATAACATGGCCATGTGATTTTAACAGCAATTCAGAGCCCTACACCTCAGCGATGATGTTTTTGACACTTCTTTGTGCTCTGCACTGATTGGATGGCCGCCAAAAGTGCAGAAAGGCGCTAAAAACTATTAAAATGGCGTGTCGAACTCAAACATGTTCATTTCAAGTTATCGAGATGTTCGATTTGAACTTAAAGGGGTTGTCTCGCTACAAAGAATAGCTTTCAAATTGTAGGGAACACAAAATAAAGACATTTTCCAAATATATTGCTTTGTTCATCTGTTTTCCTTAAGGAGATACAAGTGAATTTATGACCTCCCTGGCTATTTCAGTTCCCTCAGTTACCTACCTGTAAACAATTCTCCCCCCTGCTGTTTTTTCTATGTGATAGCAGTGAGTGATGTCATCACACAGGTCAAGGCAGCCTCTGTGCTGCTGGGCAGTAAAAAGCTTGATTTAGCTCAAGTAAACAGCACTGTAATTAGGGCTTTTGTTTGAGGGATCAGATAAAAAGTCCTGTTAGTAGTTTCAGAAGCCTCTGAGCTAATCTGATCTAAATAGCAACTGAAAGCACAGGGCTGGATACACCACAGAGCTGTATGCAAATTTCAGTCAGTCTGAACCAGGAAGTGACAGAGTATTTCATTCATGCAGCCTATGAAACTCTGTAGGGAGACAACTCCTTTAACTTTTCCCGAACGGTTCAATCAACACTACCTGTGACTTGTTCTCACCACCTCCTCTCCCCCGTTGCGTCTTGTCCTTTGATCGATATATACATACAATACTCTGAGGTTATTAGATGCTCTATTAAGGGTATTAATCAATATTTAACTGTTCTTTTAATCTGGATAACTTATTAACGAATGCTAATGTAACTACTACTTCATACTTAACTCTGTTGATACTACTTGAGATGGGCTAGTGATTTATGTCGTTGACATATGTATTCTCTGCCTTGTTGTATTACCATTTAATAAAAAAATACAGTTAAACAAAAAAACCTGTAGAATCAGGGTTAAAAATGTTAATTTTTGTTTTTCTGTTAATACCTGCTGTGTTACAGGAAACAATGGCTAAGAAATGCTGAAATAAAAACCCCAAAAATGAACAAACTTTCTAAACATTGTGTGAGGGGTGCAATTTTTAAAACTGGATGATTTATGGGGTTTTACCAATGTAAAAGTTTAAAACAAACAACCACCTGTGTTCTAATCAATGAGGAGGTAGACACAAAAACTCCAAAATATCATTCCTTAGTGTATACCTTAGACAAAATAGTCAGACCTAAAAAATAACTTTCAATAATATCCAATAAAAAATTCCTAAAAAAAAATTACCCTATCAATTCCCTAAGCAGCTACTAACTGCCTATACATCAAATTTGGGATAACATCCCAAATAAGGGCGACCCCGACTGGAACCTAGAGGACCCTAAAATATCCCTTTAGTCACTAACAAACAGACAGACCTAAATCAAATACCCACATATTACAATACAATCCACCAAAATTAATAAGTGACCAAAGTGAGTAAACATAAAAAAGACACATACCAATTACCGCAAAAAATACGGATACTGAAGATAACATTAGCACTTTGGCATGCTTCTCCCAAATAGCAGGTTTCATCAGGAAGAACATTTAAATTACCCAAAGTAACCTATAAACCAATACTTGAAGATAAATGAAAAATCTTCTGTTTTAAATTTTTATAAAGGCCGCCAATGAAACCCATTGAAAGATTCATGTAAACAAAATAAAGGGAAGCTATAATACGCTGCCCCAAAAATTAGAAACTAGACAATATGAGCAAAGAGGTGGGTACAGGCATATGTAGGCAGGAGACGTGGCCATAAATAGGCAGGTATCAGAACAAAATAGCCATAGGCATGCCGAACTAAAACAAAGATGCGGGGCACACTATAGAAAATAATGAAATACTGCGCATGGGCAAGCTGCGTTTTTGAAAGTGCGCCAGAAACGGCCGGTACCCAGTATAATGAATGGAACTAGGATATTTTTTTAAAATACCAGCATGCCGGGGGGCAAAAACAAATGTATAGCGTTTCAAAGACGAAGCTGAAACTAGAATGACTGAAGATATGATATAAAAAGTGCATATGTAATGCGCCCGAGATTCAGGGAGTTTTTAGGATGGCAAAAGGAACTACATGGGATATAAAAATAAACAGGATGAAGGCAATATTTTAATTTGATCCCAAAATTCAAATAGGCCACCTGAAAAAGTCAAGGCATAGTTACATATCCCGCCTACTGGAAGTAATATAGAAAGATTATGTACTATATGTCATTCTGAATTATATATTAGCATATGAAAGATAATTAAATGTCAATATTGAAACCAGGCTAAATAAATGAAATAAATGAAATTAAATCATTAAAGGGAATCTCTCGCCATTTTTTTTTCTTATTATTAAATCAAGACCCCCATATATTCTTTTTTTCTTACCATTTTTTTTTTTCTGATTGTAGATTTTTCAAATTGGGCGTCTTATATGATTGTGGGGGCCTTCTTGCTTCATGTTTTAACAGCAGTCAGAGAAAAAACTTTTCAGCAGCTTCATGCACTAGGTCCTTAAAGGGGTTTTGCCCCGAACTCATTTCAACCTTCTGTATCCAGCTCTTAGCTCTGTGTGCCAGAAGGAGGGGGGGTTTTATTTGTTTGAATTGCATTCTGTGACCCCCAAAGGTGACACACAGGCCCTTTTCCCCACTGTAGTCAAAGAAAGGTCGTTTATGTTAAGCATTGGATAGCTGAAGGTAAAGTTTTTTTTCCTCCCGGCACAAGGGCCTAATTCAAAACCCCAAGGGAAACCAAACCGTGTTTTTTTTTTTCTCTTTATCAAAGCACAAACCTCATTGAGGCCCTCTTTTTTTATTTTATTTGCACTTTTTGGATAATAACTAAGGAGACAGAGGACGGAGTAGAGTGAGCACCTGGATTTTGAAAAATTCAGTAGCTGCGGGAAAAAGAGATAAATGTCTAGCATTTCGCGAAAAGGGGGGGGGGACTGAAAGCTCCCAGCCCTGGTTGTATACCCTGCGACGACTGTAAACAAGGGATAACTAAAGGACAGCTAAAAAAAAAAACGGTGCAGAATTTTTAAAATAAATGAATATGAAAATTTTTGGGTTTTTTTTCATTTGCATGCTTCCCATGTAAATTTCAAACTTGGGGAAACCCCCCTTTTAAAGACTGAATCAGCCCCCTTGCCCTTCTTTTAGGAGATTTTTTGGGCATTTTTCTGTGACCGGGGAAAGAAGTCAGTGTCAGGGAGGAAAAATTTGAGGGGTTGACCACCCTTAAAATTGGACTGGGGGATCCTCCGTTACGGGTACTTCACACTTTGGTGTCTCCTTTCAGTTTGACCCTGCTTGTCTAATAATAAAGCAGACTACTGAAAATCTCTCTCTACAGAACAGGAAGTGTCAGCTTTTTATTAGGCTTATGGCCAAAGTAAAAAAATGCGGACTTAAGAATAATTAAACTTTAAAAATTAAAAAGTGATAGGGAAAATTTAAAAAAAAAAAAACCCCCAAAATTCCTAAAAAAGTTTTTAAAACAAAAAAATTTTTGGTTTTAAACAGCAAGTAAGTTTGATGACACCCCCCCTTTTTAAGTCCTTTAGGTTTCACGGTTTTTAAAATGAAAAATTCCCTGGTTTTTCATTGAGCAAAATTTTTTCTAAAAAATTTCCCAAAGTCGTGTTAGAGGAGGGGAAAACCCTTTCTAAAACTAAAAAAGGAAAAGGGCCAAGAGGGTTGTCCTTTTTCCCGGGGTTTTTATGTCTTGTGACTGAGGTGTCCTGATTATGCTGAATGTCTCCAATATGTTCCAGAACACGGCGCATAAACTCATATTTCGTCTTGCCCACATTCATCAGGGGGCATTCACATGAAATTTAAATTTCTCCTAAGGTTTTTTTCAGTTTGCATATCCCATTTTTAAATTTTAAAAATTTACCATGTGATTTATTCTTGCACATCTTGGAAACAAGAATGTATTTACAAGCCTCAAACTTAAGTTAAACTTGAACTTAAACGGGTTGTTTCACTACAAGGATTGCTTTTTATGTTATAGATCTTGCAAAAACAAGTCACTTTGCAATATGCGGTCCATCAAACCCGTCCCTACCTAATTTTCCAAAATAATTTCCCCCCTTGAAAGGGCCCGCTTTAAATTTCCCCAGGTCCCATACCCCACATACCGTTTGACCCATCCTGGGTAGGCTGCTGCACTGGTTGCTTAGCTACAGACCTGGCTTTTTACTGCAGCCCAGTGGGAAACCCCGTAAAAAATGCCCCCGAATTCAAAAATGAAACCAAGAAAATGGCTTAGGTAAGGAATCCCCAAATTTGTGAGGGCAACCCCCTTTAATTGGAGAAAGTTTTTTAAATTTTCTTTATAAAAGCAAAGGTTTAACAAAAGGGGGTAGATATTTCTGAACCCGGGTTTGAGACTTCTTTAAAGGTTTTTCTAAAGAAAATAGAAGACATATTGGGAAAGTCCTCCCTATCCCATCGTCATATGTATTGCCAAAAAAAAGGGGTTCACATGGATCACTCTGAAATCATTTGGGGGATTTAAATGCAGAAGCCCCCTTTTTTTACTTATCCCCTTTTCTTTTGGGCCCGCCCCACATTCAATAATTCTGGTCTACAGTTCGGAAATTTTTTACCACCCCACCTACTCCCATCATGGCCCAGATGATGAACCTGGGGGATTTTTTGGGATCCTCCCCCCTTTAGATTTTATATACAAACCCATAGCCTATAGGAGACTTTGGTTGTATACTTCAGCGGTGGATAGAAAAACTACACTACACTAGTGGATAAAACCCGACCCTTCACTTATGCGATTGTTTTTAGATAAACTCTTTCATATCTTTCGGATGGATTGGGTGGAAACCCCTATCCAAAAAGAAGAAGAATTTTCTTTAAACAAATTTTTTAATTTCACGGGGCCCCTTTTATCGCTATACTGCCAGCTCACATACAAACTAAACTTAAGTAATGCTTTAGCCTGACAACATGGTAGAAAACCAGTTGGTAGGAACCCCCTTGATTCCTTGAGAATGGAGACTGTTTTAAACCAAATTTACAGGGAGGGGCCCGTCCATGGGGGTGCCAAGGGGTTTTCGCCAAACGTGAGGGGGTGTTTTTTTAAAAATTTATAAAAATTAAAATTTTAAAAAATTTATGTGGAAATGTGCTCTGTATGTGTTTTTTCCCTTCCTCCTCAACTTTTTTCCCCCCTTTTCTCCACATTACTGGTGACGTTGGGATCCCCTTTTTGACCCCCTTAGAGGAAAAATTCAGGGACATGCCCGGGTAAAAATGGGGTTTGGGAAAATTTTCTCACCCGCTGTTGATAATGTTTTAATGGGCTTTTAGAGAAAACAAACCCGGAACCTTTTTTTTTTTGTTTATGTTTTCCCAAAAATGGCTTGTAATTCCCTTTTGGGAAAAAATGAATTTCCCCTCCCTCCAAAATTTTTAATATAAACATTGGGCCTTATCCTTCCGAAAAAAAGCCATATATCATCTACTGAAATTGTCCCCACAGGAAAAAGTGGGAAAAATTGATTTTCTACACAGTCCCTCATACTCTGTGCAAATCTTTATTTTTCTGTATCACTTGTCAAATGGTAATTGTTTTAATATGATGTTAATATACATGGTATATTGTCAAATTTCTGTGGAACCTCTACAAGACCTTGTTGGTCCCTCTGTGTATATACACTCACCGGCCACTTTATTAGGTACACCATGCTAGTAACGGGTTGGACCCCCTTTTTGCCTTCAAATGCCTCAATTCTTCTTGCTAGATTCAAAAAAGGGTTGCAATGATGCCAATTGGTACCGGGGGGCCCCAAAATGCCAAGAAAATATTCCCCAACCAAAACACCCACCACCACCCTGAACCTTTGATACAAGGCAGGATGGATCCTGCTTTCATTGTTACCCCCGAATTCGACCCTCCCTCCGAATGTCGCAGCAGAAATTAGGAACCATCAGACTAGGCAACGTTTTTTCCAATCTTCTACTTCCAATTTCGAGGGGTTGGGGCCCAAATTGGACCCTCAGTTTCCTGTTCTTAGCTGAAAGGAGGGAAACCTGTGGCTTCTCTGCTGACCCCATCTGCCTAAAATTTGCCGTCGTGCTTTCAGAATGCTCTTCTGCCTCCCTTTGGTTGTAAGGGGTTGCTTTTTGAGCCCCTTTTGCCTTTATCAGCTCGAACCTCTGCCCCTTCTCCTTTGACCCCTGGCATCAAAAACATTTTCCGCCCCAGGACGCCGCTCACTGGATTTTTTTTTTTTCGGACCATTTTCTTAAACCCTAGAGATGGGTTTGCGTGAAAAAACCCCGGAATCAGCTTTTGAAAAACCAGAAACCCGCCCCTTTTGGCACCAACAACCAGCCCCCTTAAAGGCACTCCCAAAACACCCTTTTTTCCCCCTACAGCTCGGTTTGAACTGCAGGAATTTGTTTTGACTATGTCTAATCCTAAAGCACTAGTTGCCGCCATTGATTGGCTATTAGAAATTAAGTGTTAACGACAGTTGGGCAGGTTACCTAATAAATGGCCGGGGGGTTTGTAATATATAATATATATAATAATAAATATATAATATATTAAAATATATATTATACCACAAATTGGGTATTGTTGTAATGGTATCGTCTGGTATCAAGTAAAGGCAGCATGTCATTTATACCACAAGGGGTCCGTTCTAAAAAATAAAAAGCTCTACCAGGAGTGCTGTATTTTGTTCAAAATGCCCTACAAACACCTTGATAAAAAGCAAACAAAGCATCATATGAACCCCATGATGGAATCAATAAAAACGTCAACCATCCGAAAAAAACAACCCCCTTTTCACCTTTATCAAAAATTAAAAAAAAGTTATGGATATTGGACTATGACAACATAAAAAAATGATAAAAAACATAAAAATGGATTTAAAGGTGATCAAAAAGTTAAGTCCTCTAAAAAAATGGTACCTATAAAAACATCAATACATCCCACAAAAAACAAGATATGACACATCCCTGTTCACAGAAAAATAAAAAAAAAATATGGCTCTCAGACTATGGTGGTACACAAATGTGTTTTCTTTTTTAAGTAAAAGAGTTTTTATTGTGTAAAAACAGTAAAACATAAAAAAAATATACAAATTGGGTATTGCTGCAATCATATCGACCTACTGAGTAAAGTACATTCAATTTGCATGTATGGTACCCTGTAAAAAATAAAAAAAAAACACTACTAGGATTGTATTTTGTTCATCCCGCCTCACAAAAACCTTGATAGAAAGTGATCAAAGCATCATATGAACCTCCAAGTGTTACCATTGAAAACCTCAACTCACCCTAAAAAAAAAGCCCATAATCGGCTCCATATACAGAAAAATAAAAAAAACTTACGGCTGCTGGATTATGACAATAAAAAACAAATTTTTTTTCAAATTATTTTTATTTATTTGTTAAAATAATAAACCATAAAAAAAATTTTATAAAAGTTATTCATTTAAATTGCAATCTACCCACGGCGAAACTTTTAAAAATTAAAACCCAAAAAAAACAATGGCAGAACATTTTTTAGCCCCATTTTCATGGCCCAGTGCTAAAATCAAAACAAAACGATGGAACACCTGTGCGCCCAAAATGGACAATACACCCCTAAATCCATGAGGGGTGTTGAATCTAAGATGGGGTGACTTCTGGAAGGTTTTACCTGTTCTGGTTCTTTGGGGGCTTTGTAAATGTGACCTACCAAAATCTGTGTTCCAAAAGCCAAATAGCGCTACCTCCCTTGTACGCCCTGCCATGCGCCCAGGCAGCAAATTGCAACCACAGTAGGGTTTTGTCGAACTCAGAAGAATTTGTTACACAAATTATGAGGTGCTTTTTTTCAGGATTCCTTGTAAAAATGAAACATTTTCAGTTAAAATTGCGGATTGTTGGAAAAAAAACTAAATTTTTCATTTTTACAGTGTAACGCTAAAAATATTTGAGAAAGACCTGTAGGGTTGATATGCTTCCTACATCCCTGGAAATATCCCTTTAAACGTGTATTTGCAAAATGGGGGTCTTTTAGGGGTGTTTTATTAAGTTATTGCACCTTAGGGTACCCAAAACCTGTAATGACACCTAAAGAAATTATAATGAAGGTCCCGAAAGTCCAAGAGGTGCTCCTCCTATTCTGAGGCTTATGGTTGAGTCAAATAGCGCACAAGGGCCACATAAAGGATATCTCTGAAAATGGTAGAATTGGTGTGAATCAATGTTGAGTTGCATTTCCCTGGTCACATCTACCGTGTTCCAGTGAATAATGGATAAAAATTGAAAATCTGCAAAAAAAAAGTCAAGTTTTGAAAATTTCACTTCCACTTTGCTTTCATTTCTGTGAAACACCTAATGGGCTAGTAAGCTTCCTAAATGTAGTTTTGAATACTTTAAGAAGTTTAGTGAAAAAAAGTGAAATTTTGAAAATTTCACCTCCACTTTGCTTTAATTTCTGTGAAACACCTAATGGGCTAATAAACTTCCTAACTGTGGTTTTGAACACTTTAAGAAGTTTAGTTTCTTAGATGGAGTCATTTATGGGGGTTTCTAAAATACAGGTCACTCAAAGTCACAGCAGAACTGGACTGGTACCTAAAAGAATCTATGCTGCAAATTTCCTTGAAAATGTGAAAAAGTACTTCTAAATTTCTAAGCCCCCTAATTTAAGAAAATTGAAAAACACATACAAAAATGAAATGGTAGATGCTAGTTATAGACTATTTTGTGTGGAATAACAATTTTTTAAAAAATTGTATTTTGATATTTTCCACAAATAAAACAAGGAAAATATGGACCAAAATTTGACTAACATAAAGCACAATGTGTCACAAGAAAATAATCTCTGAATAAATATAGGCTAGATAAAAGTATCAAAAAGTTATTCTACTAAAGTGACACATCAGATTTAAAAAGTGGGGCTCTGTCAGGGAGGTCAAAACTGTCTGTTTACAGTAAGGAATTAATGTTAATAATTAACAATTTTGTGTGGTATTTCTGATCTTAAAATTGTCTGTACATTTCATTTTTTTTTTTTTACAAACACACAAAAGCTATTAACCAATATTTACCACTACCAGAGTACAAAGTGTCCCGAAAAAAACAATCTCAGAATCACTTTAATAAGTAAAAACCATTTCAATGTTATAACCACATAAAGTGAGATATGTCAGATTTAAAAATGAAGCTCCGTTTAAGGTAAATGTGCACTTTAACAATGAGACGGAAAGAAAATCAAATGTTTGCGCACTTTCTATTCATTCTAATTCAGGTATTTGTTATATATTGTCCCACTCTTATTTTTTATTGTATTTTTCAATATACAAGACTGTAGATTTTCAATCCTCACAGGCACGGCACTCTCTTCCTCTTTACAAGTTTGCCTCATTTAGCTCATGCTTATTGTGCTTGTTTTTTGTATTATGTGCTTGTGCATAAGCCTCTTTTGTACCATCTCATCAAATGAATACTACTTTAAAATAAATTAATTCTCCAATTTAACTTAGAATCATAACCATTTTTAAAATTTACATTAAATTGAGTTGCTGCAATCTGCATACCTTGTATTGCAGTAAGGCACAAAGATCACTGGGTATTTTGTTTAGGTAAAAAGATTAAAATAATTGCTAACCTGGTCCAAGCATTTCTTTTTCTTCTTCTTTTTCCCCCAGCATCCCGAACTTTCAGTATCTTTGCTATTGGTCTCACCAGAAAGTAATCCATCAAGTTCATCCGTTCCAATTTGCTGTCCCTGAGAAGTTTCTGCGGCTAGCCGGTAGGAAAGGTTTCTCAGAATGCACACACAGTTTTCAACGGTCTGAAAAAAAGAAAAAAGTAAAAAACATTTTCATAATATTATGTGTTTCAGTTTCCAGTTGCGTTGTAATATTAAACTTTTGAAGTTTTAAATACCTCAAATAATAATGTTGGACAACATGGTTACATAATTAGTACGAATGCAAAAAAGAGATACATCCATCAAGTTCAACCATGGCGGGGAACAATGTGGATAAAGGGAGGGAAATAGAGAATTTTTAAGCTGGTTTCCCCTGGTGATGAAAACTCAGATTCCATACAGCAAGAACCAATCTGCATTAAATGAATATTCAATTTCTGATCTGAAAATTGTGATCAGACCGGATTTAGAATTTTATACGGCTATTAATTTTTTATTCAAGTACTCATTTTTTTTTAGTTTTTGGTAGCTATCTAAGCCTTTCTTGAAATGATCAATTGTTCTTGCTGTGACCAGCTCCTCAGGCAGGCTATTCCACTGATTCAGTTCTCATGGTGAAGAAGTTTGTCACGGGTGCTCCTGCAACCCTCTCACCGAGTTGCAGGTGCACCTGTGTCTCGGTGGAGAGCGGCATCACGACTTGCATGTCGGGCCACGGGTGCACTCACTGCTCCACTCCGTCCCATACCTACTAACCTGTCTGCGCTCCTGCCAATGTCTCTGCCTTCTGGTTCGCGCGTCCCCACTCCCTAGTGCACACGCCGGCTCTGTTAAATTTAAGGAGCCAGCTCACCGGTGATTAGTGATCACCGAACGCTGACCCTATTTAACCCTGCTCCTTCCTGATTCCCTTGCTGGATCTTTAGGACTGAGAACCTGTCCTGACTTTCCTACCTGCCCCCGACTACGAGTTGCCTAACGATTCTGTACCTTGCTACACCTCGGCTGCCACCGCAGGCAAGTCACTTCAGGCAGTGTCGGACTGGGGGGTCTGGGGCCCACAGGGGAATTGATCTTCGGGGGCCCACCCTATTGTACATGAAAATATTACCGGCCTCTCAGACATAAATGCGCCCATTTTACCACATAATACAGTGTGCAAAACAGAACTGTATTGTTTAGTACAATAGCAAGGGAGTCACACATTTGTCAGTCTAACATATCATAGACACAGGGCTAATTAGCTCCATCCATATCCCCTCCACCCACATACAATATCCCCTCCACCCACATACAAAAACCCCACCACCCACATAGCAATATCCCCTCCCCCCACATACAATATCCCCCTCCACCCACATACAATATCCCCTCCACCCACATAACAATACCCTCTCCACTCACATACAATATCCCCCTCCACCCACATACAATATCCCCCTCCACCCACATACAATACCCCCCCCACCCACAAACAAAACCCCCTCCACCCACTACAAAATCTCCTCCACCCACATACAATATCCCCCCCCCACCCACAACACTACCCCTCCAACCACATACAAAAACCCCCTCCACCCACAACAATTTTTCCCCCTCCACCCACATACAATTCCCCCCCACCCACATACAAATCCCCCAACCGGCCCACATACAATATCCCCCCCACCCACATACACTATCCCCTCCACCCACTACAAACCCCCCTCCACCCACAACAATATCCCCCCCCGTGCCCACATACAATATCCCCCTCCACCCACATACACATCCCCCCCACCCCATACAATATCTCCCTCCCCCACATACAATATCCCCCTCCACCCACATACACTATCCCCCCCACCCAAAAACAAATCCCTCTCTACCCAAATACAATTTTCCCCTCCACCCCCATACAAAATCCCCCCCACCCACAACATACCCCCCTCCCCCAAAAACCCCCCACAAAAATTCCCCCCTCCACCCACATACAATATCCCCCCCACCCACATTAAATTTTCCCCTCCACCCACATACAATATCCCCCCACCCCAACATTATCCCCTCCACCCACAACAATACCCCTCCACCCACATACAATACCCCTCCACCCCCACAATATCCCCCCCACCACCATACAATTCCCCCTCCCCCCACATACAATATCCTCCTCCACCCACATACAATACCCCCTCACCCACATACAATATCCCCCTCCACCCCATACAATATCCCCTCCACCCCATAAAAATCCCCTCCACCCCATACAATATCCCTCCACCCAAATCCCCCCCCAACTTCCCCCCTCCACCCACATACAACCCCCTCCCCCCACAAACAATTTTCCCCACCAACCCACTTACAATATCCCCCTCCACCCACATAAAATATCCCCCTCCACCCACATACAATACCTCCTCCCCCCACATACAAATCCCCCCCCCCCCACATAAAAAAAAACCCCCTCCACCCACATAAAATACCCCCCCCCACCCCATAATATCCCCCTCCACTTTTTCCCTTGGTCCGCCCCTCACCCCCTTTTAAAAAACACCACAAGAAAAAAAGTTAACCCTTCACGGGGTCGGGTGTTCCCTCACTTCTTTATCGGGGACACTGTACCCCCCAAATCAGCCCGTATACCACAACACCGCCATATAAGACCACATAGAGGTCAACACCAGCTCAGGAAAACCCTACAACACCGCCTTTAAAAGGCCCACAAGAGATCAGACACCGCTCGGTATAACCACAACCCCACCATATAGAACCATAGAGGTCAGACACTACTCGGGTATAACCTACAACACCACCATATAGAACCACAAGTGGTCCGACACCACTCAGGTCCATCACATTACAGTATAAAAAAATAACCCCCGAAATGGGGGACTCACCGGAGAGTCTTATCGATGAGTCGTTCTCTTTCTCAGATTTGCTCTTTTTCCCCTTTTCCTTTTTGCATCCGTTCCACACCCCCATGATACTTGCCCCGGCCACCACAAAACCCCCTGCAAAATTACAACAAAATATCTTAGAAATCCCCTTTTTTCCAGCCCCTTTTAAACCTATTCCCACCTTGTCAAACCCCAAAAAAGGGGTGGGGGAGAGGGGGAAAAACCAAAACTTAGAGCCTAGTATTAGGGGGTTGGGGGGTGGGGAAAGGGGACAACCCCCGGGAGATAAGCAAAACAACTAGGGGCTCCCCTCTAAATATTTTTCCCAGGAGGAGGCAAACCCTAGGTAGGTGGAAAATGGCAAGGCCCGGGTAACAGGGGGCCCATTTAGGTAGGAGACTCCCAGGAAATAATTGGTAGGCCCCCCGGGTAGGTTGGGGGTCCTAGCCACAGGGGGGTTGGTAAAATACCCCCCGGGTAATACAGGCCCCCCATTTGGAAAGTACATGGGCTAAAATTTTAGGTTGGTGGACCCGTTAGGGAGGGTGTAGGGGAGTTAGGGTCCCCTTAATACTGCAAACATTAGGGGTCCCCCTTTTTGTAATAAGGGATTGGGGGCTCCTTTAAAAGGGACATAAAAACAGTTAGGGGTCTCATTTTGGTAGTATACAGACAGTTAGGGTCTCCTTTAGGTAGTATACAGGCAGTTAAGGCCTCCTTAGGTAGTATACAGGCAGTTAGGGGTCTCCTTAGGTATTATACAGGCAGTTAGGGGTCTCCTTTAGGTATTATATAGGCAGTTTAGTGGCCTCCTTTAGGTAGTATACAGGCAGTTAGGGGTCTCCTTTAGGTAGTATACAGGCAGTTAGGAGTCTCTTTTAGGTAGTATACAGGCAGTTAGGGGTCTCTTTTAGGTAGTATACAGGCAGTTAGGGCCCTTTAGGTAGTATACAGGTAGTTAGGGGCCTCCTTTAGCTAGTGTGCAGGAAAAGTCAGGGCCCTCCCCCCTTTAGCTACTGTGGAGGTAATCAGGGCCCCCTTTAGGCAGCCAGGGCCCCCTTTGGTAGTCAGGGCCCCTTTTGGTAGTCAGGGCCCCCTATAGGTAGTCAGGGCCCCTTTTGGTAGTCAGGGCCCCCTATAGGTAGTCAGGGCCCCCCTTTAATTAGACAGGGTCCCCCTTTAATTAGCCAGGGCCCCCGTTGATTAGCCAGGGCCCCCTTTGTAGTCAGGGCCCCCTTTGATAAGCCAGGACCCCCTTTGATAAGCCAGGACCCCACTGTAGTCAGGGACCCCTTTGATTAGCCAGGACCCCTTTGTAGCCAGGGCCCCCATTGATTAGCCAGGGCCTCCATTGTTTAGCCAGCGCCCCCTTTGTAGCCAGGACCCCTTTGATAAGCCAGGGCCCCCTTTGTAGTCAGGGCCCCCTTTGATTAGCCAGGACCCCCTTTGATTAGCCAGGGCCCCCTTTGATTAGGCAGGGCCTCCTTTGATTAGCCAGGGCCCCCTTTGTAGCCAGGACCCCTTTGATTAGCCAAGGCCCCCTTTGTAGTCAGGGCCCCCTTTGATTAGCCAGGACCCCTTTGTAGACAGGGCCCCCTTTGATTAGTCAGGGCCCCCATTGATCAGGCAGGGCCCCCTTTGATCAGGCAGGGCCCCCTTTGATTAGCCAGGGCCCCCTGTGATTAGCCAGGACCCGTTTGTAGTCAGGGCCCCCTTTGATTAGCCAGGGCCCTATTTGATCAGGCAGCGCCCCCTTTGTAGTCAGGGCCCCATTTGTAGTCAGGGCCCCCTTTGATTAGCCAGGGTCCCCTTTGATCAGGTAGGGTCCCCTTTGATCAGGCAGGGCCCCCTTTGTAGTCAGGGCCCACTTTTTAGTCAGGGCCCCCTTTGATTAGCCAGGGCCCCCTTTGATCAGGCAGCGCCCCCTTATAAGACAGGGCCCCATTTGTAGTCAGGGCCCCCTTTGATTAGCCAGGGCCCCCTTTGTAGTCAGAGCCCACTTTGATAAGCCAGGGCCCCTGTAGGTAGATTTAAAAAAAACAAAAACAAACCACAAACAAACAACAATACAATCACTTACCTGGCTTCAGCTACCGCTCCGGCTCCTGGCAGGTCCCGCCGCTCCATGCTCCCGCCGGCTCCATACTGCCGCCCTGCATAGGCGGCGTGGTGAAGTGACGTCACCGCGCCGCCTACGTCAGCAGTAGGGGCCAGCGCCCGGCAGGTTGAAGGCCTAGCGTCTTCAGCCTGCCAGGGAGATCAGCGGAGCGCAGCGCTAGTGGCGCTGTGCTCCGCTGACACCGCGCAGCCCCGGGAGTCGGGGACATTAGTCCTCAACTCCCGGGCCGATCTCTGGGCGCTCGGGACGCGGGTCCCGGGCGTTCAGGACCGGATGCGCGGACGGGCCCCGGGGAGCGACGGCACGGCCTCCGGGGCCCACAGCGGCTCGGGGGGGGGCCCACCGGGGGATTCCCCGGTCCCCCGGCGGCCCAGTCCGAGCCTGACTTCAGGAGTAGCGACCTCGTCCCGCTACAGCAAACCCAACCTGCCTTGCAGCGGGCTCTAGTGAACTCTGGGACCTACTTAGATTACTCTCACTGGCATTACTTATACAACCGCTTGTGGTGGTCTAAATGATCCACCACGCCTGCTGTAAAAGTTAAGATCCGGCCATGGATCCTGCGAAGATGCCTCTGCCAAGCATCGCTGACCTCACCGCCATCAGGGCCCAGCAGTCACAGCAGATTGCACAACAAGCGCAGCAACTCATCTATCCACCATTATGCAGCAGTTCCTCACCACTCAGCAGCAACAGCCGTCTTCCGTGGCTCTCTCTGCATCATCAGCTCCTGCATTGTATGTCAGCCCTAGGCTACATATGTCAAAGCTGACGAAGTTCAATGAGGACCACAAGGACTGCAGGGGTTTTATCACTCAGTGCTCCCGGCATGTGGAACTGATGGCCAGCCAGTTTCCTACCGAAAGGTCTAAGGTGGCTTTCCTGATAGGCCTTCTCTCCAGGAAAGCCCTGGCCTAGGCTACTCCCCTCTGGAACAGAAAGGACCCGGTCACGGACAACCTTGCCATGTTGCTCAGTGAGTTCCACAGCGTTTTTGAGGAACCAGTCCAAGCCTCTTGTGCCGAGACTACATTATTGAACCTGCGCCAAGGGAACTCCTCCGGAGACAATTACCTTGGCCTCAGAATTGTCCTGGAACGATATGGCATTGAGTGCCACCTTGAAGAAGGGCCTCTCCCGTGAAACCAAGGACGCCCTGTCCGACCTTATCCACCTGGCCACTCAGGCTGACGTATGCTTCTTGGAGAGGCGCTCTGTCAAGAACACAAACCGGCCCAGACACATCGTCTACTCCGTCTTGCCCTGGTATTTCAAAGGCTGCCACTGCCATTCTCCATGCCGGCCACCGAGGAGTCCATGCAAGTGGACAGAGCCCAGAGCAAGAACTGTCCAGATGGCGTGAGGAGAACCCGTGCCTCTACTGTGCCAGCCCTAAACATTACCGCAGTTGCTGTCCGCACTGTACACAATGTCCGGGAAACACATGCACCTAGGCTACGTGGGAGAGGCATCCCTAGGTGTGAGCAATTCCTCTCCACAGTTGACCATGCTGGTACAAATCGTGACCAGTTCAGGAATCTGGTTTCGAGTTGTGGCTTTCCTGGACTCCAGAACAGCCAGAAATTTCAAGGACGCTGCCCTGGTGTTCTGCCTGGAGAAGCTGCTGGCCATCTCCTCAGTCAGCGGGGAGCTTCTCAGTGACTCGGTTTAATTCTGTACTGAGCTCTTGTCCCTTCAAGTGGGGGTGTTACATGAGACTCGCGTTTTATGTACTACCCCATTCTTCCTCATCATTGCTTCTGGGTCTCCCATGGCTGCAGCGCCATGACCCTATGCTCAACTGGAAGACGGTCGAAGTCACACGTTGGGATCAAGACTACCAGACTGGCTCTTTGGTGGCACCTCATCCGGTGTGCCCACTTCTCGATTAACGTCTTACAAGCCTTTGTCGGGTCTCCCCGCTCCATACCAAGACTTTGTGGACATCTTCTCTGAGAAGCAAGCTGAGACTCTTTCCCCTTATTGTCCTTATGACTGCCCTATAGATCTGCTGCCCAGTACGTGGCCTCCCCGGGGCAGAGTAACATGTCAGTACCAGATACTCAGGCCATGCTGACCTACATACAGGAAAACTTCTACAAGGGGTTTATATGAAAGTCCTCTCCAGCCAGTGCCAGATTCTTTTATTCGTAGAGAAAGAAAGACTGTTCCATGTATTGATAACTGCAAACAACCGTTACCCCCTTGCCGTTGATTAAAGAATGCTTTGACCGGCTCCATGGTGGCAAGATATTTTCCAAATTGGACCCGCGGGGAGCTCACAACCTCATTCGGATCCGTGAAGGACACGAATGGAAGACGACTTTCAACACTCTGGTTATGCTATTCAGAATCTGTAATGCACCAGCGGTCTTCCAAGAATTCGTCAATGAAATATTCAGGGACCTCCTATACACCTGTATTGTTGTTTATTTAAATGATATCCTGGGTTTCTCTTCTGATCCAGAATCCATCATTTCATATCTACACCGACCACAAAAAACTCCTGTACCTCCAGACAGCCCAATGTTTAAACCCCTGCCAAGCCAGATGGTCTTCTTTTCTCGGTTCAATTTCCTAATTAATTTTCATTCTGCGGAGAAGAATGTTAAGGCGGATACCCTTTCCCGTGCCTCTGACGTGATAGTGGAAGAACCAGCTCCATGGCATATCATTTCCCCTGAACCTCTGATCTCTGCTGCTCCCGTGGACCTCCAGCATGTTCTTCCGGGCAATACGTACGTGCGCCCTGCACTCCGAATGAGGATGCTAATATGGGGACATTGCTCTTGAGTTGCCGGACTTCCTGGTGTGCAAAAATATGGTTCTCTAATATCTCATTTTTATTGGTGGCCTGATCTTGGTAAGGATATTCGTGAATTTGTTAAATCTTGTACTTCTTGTGCCCATAACAAGTCGCCTCGCCTCAAGCCAGCAGGTCTGCTACAGCCACTACCCATCCCTAATAGCCCATGGACCCACATGGCTATGGACTTTGTCACTGATCTTCCTCCCTCCTCTGGTAATACTGGTGTTTGGGTGGTCACTGACCATTTCTCAAAAATGTCTCACTTTGTTCCTCTGCCGGGCCTACCCTCTGCTCCACGCTTAGCCAGCCTCTTCTTCCAACACAGCTTCCATCTGCATGGACTCCCTCGGCATATTGTCTCGGACAGAGGGGTCCAATTCGATTCCAAGTTCTGGCAAGCTCTGTGCTTCCAGCTGCAGGTGAAGTTGGACTCTTCCTCGGCCTACCATCCGCAGACAAATGAGCAATTGTAGAGGGTCAATAGTCCTGGGCAAGTACTTACACCACTACGTTTCGGCACGTCAAGACAACAGAGTTCTCATACAATTCTTTGGATGCGGAGTCTGTCGCCGCCTCTCCCTTTTATATTGTCTATGGACAGCATCCCCACCCACCACTCCCCCTCTCAGTGCCTTTTGAGGTCCCTGCCATGGAGGACCTGGTCCGTGACCTAATGACCATCTGGGATCAGACACGCCAGTCCCTGCAACGGACATCTGTTCATATGCAGGCCCAAGCAGACAAAAAGAGGAGAGCTTCCCCGATATTTGCTCCCGGAGACAAGGTGTGGTTGTCGGTCAGATACATTTGGCTCAAGATCCCCAGTTACAAACTGGGCCCTCGCTTCCTGGGGCCATTTAGGCATCAATCCAGTGGCCTATAAGCTCCGTCTTCCACCCACGATGTGTGTCCCGAACTCCTTCCACATCCCCTTGCTGAAACTACTTGTCCTGAATCGTTTCACTCAGAAGGTCGCCCCTCCTGCTACTGAAGCCAATGCCACCAACATCTTTACTATAACGGAGATACTGGCCATGAGGACGATCAGGGGGAAGCAACATTTCCTCATTGAATGGAAGGGGTTCAGGCCAGAAGAAATGTCCTGGGAGCCAGAAGACAACATTCCGGACTGTAACTTACTCAGAAAGAGGGGGAGGCATTGTCACGGGTGCTCCTGCTACCCTCTCGCCGGATCACAGGCGCACCTGTGTCTCAGGGGTGAGCGGCGCCACGACCTGAATGTCGGGCCACAGCACACTGGTGATTGGTGATCACTGGACACTAACCCTATTTAACCTTGCCCCTTCCTGATTTCCTTTTCGGATCTTTAGTGCATTGTGCCTACTGAGAAAGCATTCCTGAAATTGTTCCATTGCTATGTACCATACCTGTTACCTCCGTCCATCGACCACACCTTTGCCGCCTGTCCTGAATTTCCTGCTTTACAAGTTGCCTATCATTTCTGTGCCTCGCTATACCTCGGCTGCCAGTGCAAACAAGTCACTTTAGGCGTAGTGACCTGGTAGGACTCCTGCTGCAGCAAGCCCAACCTGCTCTTGCTCTGGTGAACACCGGGACCTACTTAGATTCCGCTCCCTGCCATGGCTTATACCACTGCTTGGGGTGGTCTGGAGGATCCACTACTCCTGCCGTAACAAAGGCTTTTCTCCTCTGGAGATTGAGTCCTTGTTTCTCTAGATGAAGGGAATGTCCCCTTGTCTTTTGAGGGGGTTTATCATGAAATAGCTTTTCACCATACTTTTTGTAGGGGCCATTTATATACCTTAATCTACCCCATAGCGGTCTTTTCTCAAGGCTGTTTAATTCTTTTAACCTCTCCTCATAACTAGGATGCTCTATTCCCCTTGTTGGTTTGGTTGCTCGTCTTTGTACTTTCTCCAGCTTCATTAATCCCTTTCTATAAACTGAAGCCCAGAACTGAACAGCATATTCCAAGTGAGGCTGCACCAATGCTTTATATTGCAGTTTATTAGATCCCTGTCATGTGCGTCCATGCCTTTATTATGCCAATATCCTGCTGGCCTCTGAGGTTGCTGATTGACATTGTACGCTGTTCTGTAATCTATTAACTATAAGAAGACTCAGATCCTTTTCAATGAGTGATTCTCTCCCAGTTTTTCACCCTCCATGACATATGGTGCATACAGATTATTAGTGCCAAGATACAGAACTTTACATTTATCCACATTGAACCTATTTTGCCAAGTGGATGCCGAAACACTAAGTATGTCCAGGTCTGCTTGCACAACACCACTTGGTATCATCAGCAAAAATAGAAACCGTGCTATTAATCCCCTCTCCTATATCATTAATAAATAAACTGAATGAAAGAGGACCCAATACTGAGCCTTGGGGTACACCAAGTGGTGACCATTCAGAGTGGGGACCATTCAGGAATAAAAAATATTTACTACCACTATTTGTATACGATCTGATAGCCAGTTTTTAATCTAGTTACACACTTTTACTTCTAATCCTACAGACTTTACTTCTAATCCTACACTGTCCCTCATAAGCGTTTATTGGGTTAAATGTCTTTGCAAACTCTAAAAACACTATGGGCGACATGTATGAACGGGGCTGCGCCAGAATTCTGACCTCAAAAAAGCTGTAGTAGACCAGTACTCCAAACTTTGGGGCGTTCTGGGGGCATCACACCACATTAGTAGATGTAGTCACAATTATGATTCTTTGGCGCCAAAACTTTGGTGCAGAACAATTAGAACGGCCCGACCAAGTTAAAGGCGGTCTGCCTGAGCCAGACTTGTCGTATTGACACTAGACTGCGCCTGTATGTATGAACTGCAGAAGAACAGGTTCATACATTCTGGCGCATTCTATACTACCTTAAAGCAATGCAGAACCAGTCTATCAGCGCCAGAATTCATACAAGTCACCCTATATCCACAGCCACACCACTATCCAGCCTTCTACTCACCTCTTCATAAAAACAGATCAGGTTGGTCTGACAACTTCTGTGCTTAGTAAAACCATGCTGGCAATCACTTGGATTATTAAATTCCGCCAAATATTTCTGTATATAGTCCCTTATGAACCCCTCAAACAGTTTTCCCACAATAAAGGTTAATTTTTAAATTTTTTGCCGCAGTGCCATGTTATGTGACCGATACATTTTTTTAAATTCTACCTATGGACTTGAGTGAGGGTGTATTTTTTGCGGGATGTACTTTTTATTGTTAGCACATTGGAATACATGCAACTTTTTTGATCAATTTTATTAAAAATTTTAGGGGACGTGAAATTACCAAAAAAAACACAATTTTGGGGTTAGGCTTTTTTTTTTCTTGTAGGGCATTTAGTGTATGGGATATATTTTAATAGATGTTTTGCTGCAGGAGGGACTGGGTCACTTCACAAAATAGATGGCTTCATGAGGAAAGAAGATTATGTGACAATACTGAAGCAACATCTCAAGAAATGGGTCTTCCAAATGGACAATGGTCCAAAGCATACTGCATAACTGGTTGCAAAGTGGCTTAAGGATAACCAGGTCAATGTTTTGGAGTGGCCATCACAAAGCCCTGATCTCAATCCTATTGAACATTTATGGGCAAAGCTGAAAAGGCAAGTGCGAGCAAGACTATCGACAAACATGGCTCAGTTACTGGTTCTATCAGGAGGAATGGGCCAAAATTCCTAAGAAACTATTGTGAAAAGCTTATGGAAGGATATCCAAAACATTTCACCCAAGTCATACAGTTTAAGGGTAATGCTACCAAATACTAATGAAATGTATGGAAACTTTTGACTTTGCAGAAAGTAATAAAAAGGCCTTAAAAAAACTTCGCTATTCTGGCATTTGGAAAAAATAAATAATTTTGGTAATCATAATTGACCTAAAACAGGTAAGGTTTACTATGATTTCATGTCAGATAGTGAGAAAAAAACATGCATATGTGTCTTTTTATATAGTGTATGTAAACGTCTGGTTTCAACTATATATATATCTCCTGAGTGATACCTGTTCCTGTTGTCCCTATTCCACCCCTATCTTTCCTCACACTCCCCTCCTTTGAGGTGCACTTTGTACGCATCTACGCCCCCTCCCACCTCCAAGTGGCTGTTGTCTACAGACTACCAGGCCCTGCCACCGCCTTCCTTGACCACTTTGCTTCCTGCCTTCTCCACTTTTTTTCCACTGACATCCCCACTATTATCATGGGAGACTTTAACATCCCCATCGACACATCTCACTCCACTGACAGCAAACTTTTTTCTCTCTCCTCTTCCTTCGGCCTCTCCGACAGGACCTTTGGAGTCACTCACAAAGAGGAATACACACTGGATCTGGTCTTCACCCGCCTCTACCCCTTATCTAAAATCTCAAACTCTCCCCATATCTGATCACAATCTGCTTACCTTCTCCACCACCTTCACTCCTCCTGTCCCTCCTGTCTGAATTCTAGTGCACCCCTGCAGGAACCTACAAAACCTTAACCCTTGCACACTCTCTAACCGCACCTCTTACTACTATATTCTCATTTCATGAGCCAGATGCAGACACCGCTTTCTACAAAAACACAATCCCCTCCACTCTTGATTCAGTTGCCCATCTCACGCACACCAGAGCCCGCAAAATCAACAGATAACCCTGGCGCACAAATTCACATAAACAGCTGAGGTGAGCCTCCAGAATTGCTGAACGCCACTGAAAGAGAAAACCTTGCCTCATACAAACACTCACTCCACACATTTAAGTCTGCACTCACCTCAGCCAAACAGGATTACTTCACCACTATCATATCCTCTCTGTCTCACTACCTCAGACAATTATTGAACACCTTCAACCCTCTCCTCCATCCCCCAGCACTCCCTCCTCCATCTCTTCTCTCAGCAAATTATTTTGCCACTCACTTCCTACACAAAATGAGCCTCATCAGTGACAGCTTCGCCCCACTGCCCCCACTACATTGGCACAGTGTTGTATTTAAAATGGATATTAAGATCTAAATATAAAATATATCTATGTACACTCCATGTGCAAACAAAGGATTAAAGTCTGCGGACCATATCAGGAAGGACGAGCAACGTTCCCCTTTGAAAGACATGTTGTAAATCTTGTTTCTTGAATGAACAATGGACATTGTCATATATTTTACTATCACAGAAGACAACATGCCTAAAGGCACAATACCATTATCTCCTGGCAGGAAGTAGGAAATCTGGATTGCTCACCCCCACTCTTCAAGGACATGTGAATGATGATTCAACCAGGCCTGGGGGGAACCACAGACAATGTGACCTGTCCAGCAAGGCTGTTGACCTCTGGGATAAGAATGAGACCTACTGGAAGAAGTGACCTCTACAATGCTAGCTGTAGACTGTATAAAAACTGGGCTGATTGGTTAAGATAGCTCTTGGAGGTGTTCCAGGGATGGGCCATGTGTGTGGGTGTGTCTGGTATATAAGATGGCACACAAGGTTAGGTAGGTCTCTTCCCCACCATCTTTTCTCTCCCCCCTGTCCTTTTAGTTAGTTAGGCTTCCTATTTGTATATATATTTATATTATCCTTTGTAATAAACCCTTTAAAGATCCAGTTGTACGTCATCAATTCTACACACAGTCCCCACCACCCACCTCTACACCTGCACAATACTATTCCCCCTTAACCTGCTTCTCCACTGTTACTCATGACAAGCTTTCCTGTCTACTGTCCAAATCCAACCTCACTACCTGTAATCTTGACCCACTGCCATCCTACCTCATCAGAGACCTTAGTGCTGTTATCATCCCAGTCCTCACTCATCTTTTCAACCTCTTAAACAATCGTTAACCTCTGGCATCTTTCCTTCCTCCTTTAAACATGCTACCATCACTAAAGAAACCATCTCCTGACCCATCCTCTCTGTCCAACTATTGTCCCATTGTCTCACTGCCTCCATTTGTCTCTAAACTCCTTGAACAGCACGTCTATCTTCAACAGTCCTCTCACCTCTCCTCCAACTCTCTTTTTGACCCGCTGCAATCTGGTTTCCAATTAAACCACTCTACAGAAACTGCCCTAACTAAAGTCACCAATGACCTTCTAACTGCTAAAGCCTCATATCACTACTCTGTCCTTCTCCTCTTAGACTTGTCCTCTGCTTTCAACACTGTCGACCACTCACTCCTGATAAGAAATGCTCTCATTTCTTGGCATAACATACTTGGCCCTTTCCTGGATCTCCTCATACCTCAATGATCAGACATTCAGTGTATCTCACTCCCGCACCAACACCTACTCTCGCTCACTCTCTGTTGGTGTCCCCCAGGCCTGGGTCAGCTCACAGCATCATGTGGCTTTCAATATCGCCTGTATGCTGATGACAACCAACTCTACATCTCCGGCCCGGATGTTAACTCTACTCTCCCAGATAACAGGCTGTCCTCCTTTTTTTCCTCCTGTTTCCTGAAACGCAGTCAACGACTCCACTCTCTCACATATCTCGCAATTCCACTGCCTTGGGATAACCTTTAACTCCTGTCTATCTTTCACACCACTAACCAAGCCCTCAGTTCTACCTGCTGCCTCCATCTGAAAAATATCTCTCAAATCCGTTCATTCCTTTAATGGGTTTTGCAACCATGTAATGTTGACGTGGGAACCTCCATAATGGGTATTTAATCACTTTTCTAAATATATGTGATTACAAAAAGTGAAGACTCTGAGAGCTACACTGAAAGCTTCCACTAGAAACGACCGAAGAGCTGACAGGCCGCGCTTGCGTGAAACACTTCTTATCTGTTGACAGGCAAAATGAATGATCTTTTAAGGCACAGGGTAGAAAGTGTAGTCTATGAGACTGTGTCTTGCTGTATTGAGAATCCACTGTTGTACTGTTATTATTTCACTTACATTTTGAGACGCTCCCTTATTCCTCACTCCTTACTCACCCCCTCCCTCTCAGCCCTGCAGCTTTCATGACTCAGCGTGATTTGTTGACATTCTCCCTGTGCTGATAAGAAGGTAAGTAACTTGCGTCCTGGCAAATCCCCTTTAACCTCAATACTACAACAATGCTTGTCCATTCCCTTGTCATCTCCCGCCTATACTACTGCAACATCCTACTCTGTGGCCTCCCATCTAGCACTCCTGCTTCCCTCCAAACCATCTTCAACTCTGCTGTCCGTCTGATCCACCTCTCTCCTCGTTACTTCTCTACCTCTCTCCTCTGCCATTCTCTACACTGGCTACCCATTGTTCAGCGAATCCAGTTCAAATTAATAACCATGACCTACAAGGCTCTCCATAATCTCTCTCCTTCATACATCTCTGCCTTAATCTCTAGATACCATCCCTCACGCAATCTCTGCTCCTCACAAGACTTTCTTCTCTGCTCTCCTCTTATCAGCTCCTCACACAATCATCTCCAAGACTTCTGTTGTTCCCACACACTGTGGAACTCACTACCCCAAAGATTCAGACTCTCCCCCACCTTCACTAGCTTCAAAAGCAACCTAAAAACCACTACCATTACACCACCCCACAAACATGTCTGCCCTTCATCTTCTGTGTCTTTACTCCCTTCTTGTAGATTGTAAGCCTTCTTGGGCAGGGTCTTCTCTCTCTCTGTACCAGTTAGTCATTTATCGTCACCATTGTACTTGTTTGACATATATTATGTATGTAACCCCCTCACCCCCTTGAATGTACAGCACAGTGGAACTAACGCCGCTCTTAAATAATAATAATACTACTAAACCCAATAAATATATTAAGATTTTAACCTAATAAAGGTATTTAGAAAGTTTTTATTGTGACATTTGGTTTTTATATTTACATTTATTTTTTTTCCCTCTATTCCCGGAGAACCCCCTTAAGAGCCTCTCAGTTTTCACGCAATAGATGTTAAACTATAATTACCTGGGCAAGACCTACAGCCCTTTTTGAAGATGGGAACCACACTTGCCTTGCACCAGTCTCCTGGAACTATACCAGTCACTAGAGAATCTCTTAATGTCATGTACCTGGGGCACAGAAATAACCAAGATGAGCTCTTCAAGACCTCTTGGGTTTAAGCCATCTGGGTCTGAAGCCTTGTTAACATTCAGTTTCTTTAACTTGGCTTGAACCATTTCTACACTCAGCTAATTTATTATATCAGTTGATGTATGAACAGTACTGGCACCGCCTGCATCTGCACTGGGCCCACCCTCATCAACTGTGACGTGGACCACATCACCACTTGCTGCCCACATCACCATCTACTTTCTCCTCTTTAGTATGTACAGAACTGAAGAACCTATTTAGTATCTCTCCTTCCCCTGATCCCCAGTGATCTACTCCCCATTACTGTGATTTAAGTGTCCTACATGCTCTGACTTTGTTTTTTTGGCACTTATATGTTTAAAGAATTTTTGGGGGTTTGTTTTGCTATCCTTGGCCATCGGACTTTACTTTTGTATTTTAGCTGATTTAATTATCTTTTTATAGATTTTATTAGGCTCTTTGGAACTTTCAAAGGCTAATGTTGAATACCTTTTCTTATATTTAATGCCCTTTTCACGAAAGGTATAAGCCATGTTGTATTTTAATCACCTATACTTGTTACCTATAGGAGTAAACTTGTTATACATTGCTATATATTTTCCCAAAATATATTTAATACCCTCCAATTTGGCTTCTACATAATCCCAGTCTATATCCTTTAGCAGTTTTTGCCCTACCAGCTTGTGCTTGTTTTTTCCAGTTAAAGGGGTTTTCTCTCTACAAAGATCATATCTGTAATGATGGGGACAGTAAAAAATTTAGCAATTAAACCAATTGTATTACCTAAATCAGCTGTTACCTAATTTGTGTGTGGCTAGAGCTACAGTATTTCTTCAGCCTGGGGTCAGGACACGCCCCCTGTGATGTGATTGGCTGCCTGCCTTTGTGTCTGGTCTGGACACACCCCGTGTGCTGTGATTGGTTGTTGTGCTCTCTGTGCTTACTCTACACTGAGCTGTGTGAAACACACTGCCTGTGCTCCTCAGCTTCTCTCCCAGTGACAGCTCTGATGTGAAGGCTCTGGGCAATTACTGAGTCTCTATAGCAACTAGCCACCCATATAAGAAAACCCTTAAACACTCTGGTCGACATGCATGTTTTTAGCGCCCAGGCGCCAATTTTATTGCATGCATTAGTAGCGTAGAATGCACTGAATCTATGAACCCAGACCCGCACTGGCGATATAATTAACCGGGCACTTGTCCGGTGGGCCGCCAGGGTCCAGGCCACGGGGGAGGGGGGTGGGGGGCTGGTGATTCCCCCCGAGGGGTCCCGAGTACTGTCCTGTGGCACAGCTTCAGGGGCCGCAGATGGGAAGAGATGAGAAAAGGAAAGAAGGGTGACAGGTGAGTACTTTTTTTTATTTTTAATAAAAAATGTGTGTTCCCTAACTACCTATATGGGCTCCCTAACCACCTATGTGGGCTCCCTAGCTACCTATGTGGGCTACCTATATGGGCTCCCAAACCACCTATATGGGCTCCCTAGCTACCTATGTGGGCTGCCTGTATGGGCACCCTAGGTATCTATATGGGCTCCCTAGCTACCTATTTGGGCTCCCTCACCACCTATATAGGCTACCTAGCTATCTATATGGGCTGCCTAGCTACCTAGATGGGCTCCCTAGCCACCTAGATGGGCTCCCTAGCGACCTAGATGGGCTCCCTAGTTACCTGTGGGCTGAATAGCTACCTATATGGGGTCCCCAGATTCCTTAATGGGGTCCCTAGCTACCTATGTGGGCTCCCTAGCTACCTATGTGGGTTCCCTTGCTACAAAATTAATGGGGGGACAATATAATCTGCTCAATTACTGGAGGCAGCCCTGTCTACCTCCCTATTTACTGGGAGCGGCCCTGTCTACATCCCTATTTACTCCGTGTGGCCCTGTCTACCGCCGTATTTACTGGGAGCGGCCCTGTCTACCTGCCTAATTACTGGGGGGAGGCCCGGAGTACCTACATAATTAATGGGGAGGGGGCGGTATACCTACCTAACTACTGGAATAGGCTCTATCTACCTACCTAATTAATGGGGAGGGGGTGGTATACCTACCTAACTACTGGAAGAGGCCCTGTTTACCTACCTAATTACTGAGGGATGCCCCGTCTACCTACCTAATTAATAGTGGGACTGTATACCTACCTAACTACTGGAAGAGGCCCTGTCTACCTACCTAACTACAAGGGGAGGCCTTTTTTACCTACCTAATTACTGGGAGGATACCCTTTTTACCTAACTTGTTATATTGTGGTCGCTTTTACCAATATTTTCAGAAACTGTGACTGCTCTAACAAATTCTGTTTTGTTAAAAATTAACAGTTCCAACAGAATATCACTTGTTAGGGGATCTTCCAATAAACTGGCCAATAACATTGTCCTGCAACAGGTTGAGGAACTTTCTCTCCTTTGGAGTTCCAGTTTTGCTTCCATTGCAGTCAAAATCTGAAAGCTGAACTCTGACTTGTTGCTATGGGCAACACAGACCTTCTGACACTTAGACAGTTTTCATAAATGAGGTTCAATGTGAAGATAAAAAGTTGATTAGTTTCCATAAGTAGAGACACCCTGCATTTTCATTATACTCATATTTAAAAACTGCCAAGTAACCTAGGCACATATATTGCCATTTTGAGATACTTGCCACATATTTATAATAGTGTTATACTGGCTAATTCTCTTCTATTATCACACATATACAGTATCTCACAAAAGTACACCCCTCACATTTTTGTAAACATTGCATTATATCTTTTCATGGGACAACAATGAAGACATGACACTTTGATACAATGTAAAGTAGTCAGTGTACAGCTTTTATGACAGTGTAAATTTGGAGTGCGCTTAAAATAGCTCAACACACAACCATCAATGTCAAAACCGCTGGCAACAAAAGTTAGTACACTCCTATGTGAAAATGTGTGCAGGTATCGCTCCAGATCACATCAGAGTTTCTTTTCAGCCCATCATACAACCTCTCATATTGACATCTTCCTAATTTCTGACTCTTTGTTCCATAGAACAAAGTCCTCACACCCCTGAAGGAGGAAGCATTTGGAGAAAAAGGGTTTAAAGCTAAGTGAAAGAGCAAATGCTGAGTGTGCGAGTGCATTTCTTTGTCTAAAGTGCATTTTTTGGCTTAAGTCTGGGGAATTAAGATTGTTGGACTTTAGATTTGGGAAGTTTAGAAAGGATAGTATTGTACCAAATTTTCTTTTTACATCTCTCTCTTTTTGTAATATCCCCATGAGTTCCATGATTGACAATGCCGTCCAGTGCATATCCTGCGCAATGTATGCAATCCTTGAACAGCCGTTCAAGGGTGCAATCTGCTGTGCGAGATGTGTGCACACTGCTCATTTAGAAATAAGCAAGTGGCAACACTGATATCTATTGGCAACTTGGAAGCGAGTTTGCTGCTCACTGTGCAAGCACTTGCTGGGGTAGATGCTGTGGAGGATGGCAGCATGGAGGTGCAGGGACATGAGGCAGTTAGCTGGGTGACGGTCAGAAAGAAGTGTTGAGGGAAAAGTGTCAGGGAGGCTAGTCCTGATCTGGCACACCCCAATTAATTTGCAAGACTGGCAGATGAGGGGGATGTCAGTTCAGAAATAGCGCTGTTGCCGCAAGACACTACCCCTATCTGCTCCAGTAAAGTGAAGAATAGGAGTGCATGGCAGGCTACACAGGTGCTCGTAGTTGGGGACTACATTATTAGGGGAACAGACAGGGAAATCTGTCACAAGGATCGGGATCGTTGAACAGTATATTGTTTACCTGGGACCCGAGTTCGACATATTGCAGATTACTGGGTGGAGTTGGTGAGAATCCAGCTGTCATGGTCCACATTGGCACCAATGACAAAGTTAGAGCTAGGTGGTGTGTCCTTAAAAAAGATTTCAGGGACTTAGGCCAAAAGCTCTAGGCAAGGACCTCCAATGTAGTATTTTCAGAAATACTATCTGTACCACAGGCCACACCAGAGAGGCAGCGGGAGATTAAAGAGGTGAATAAGTGGCTCAAAAATTGGTGTATGAAAGAGGGATTAGGTTTTTGGAGAACTGAACTACTTCAGCCTTGGCTACAGACTCTATTCTAGTGATGGGCTGCACCTAAATGGGGAGAGTGTAGCTGTATTGGAGGAAAAAAATGTCCAGGAAGTTGGAGAAATATTTAAACTAGGGACTTAGGGAAGGGCAACTACACATATAACATGCAAGAGCTATGACTGGGTGGTCAACTTACAGCATTACAGTTTATTTAGGAGAGATCATAAAAATCGGAAGGGGGGTGGTGTATGTCTCTATTTAAAATCTTGTCTGAAACCAACACTGTGGGAAGATATAGATACAGGAAATGAGCACGTAGAGTCATTATCGGTAGATATACATGGGCTAATAACAATAATAAAATTCTACTAATGGTCTGCTATAGGCCCCCAAATATAACAGAACCCATGGAAAATGTACTCCTCAAACAACTAGAAGAGGCAGCTAATCATAAGGAGGTTGTTATTATGGGCAACTTTAACTACACAGACATAAATTGGGAAACTGAAACCTGTAGCTCTCATAAAGGAAACATGTTTTTGTCCATAACTAAAAGATAATTGTTTTTTCCCAACTGGTACAGGGGATGGCCCTACTGGACTTAACCCCCCTAAGGACTTTGCATTTTTTGGGGTGAAACTTTCATTTTGTCCTCCTAGTAGAGCTTGAACAGGTACAAAGGAGGGCAACAAAAGGACTGGGTGGACTGCAATACCCAGAAAGATTAGCAAGGTTAGGGTTATTTAGTTTAGAGAAAAGACGGCTTCGGGGGGACATAATAAATATGTTTAAATATATTAAGGGCCAATATAGAGATCTCGCTAAAGATTTATTTATACCCAGGACTGTATCAAGATAAAGGGGGCATCCTCTACGTCTTGAGGAACAAAAGTTTATACATAAACATAGAAAGGGCTTCTTTACTGTTAGAGCGGTGAGACTGTGGAACTCTCTGCCAGAGGAAATTGTCATGGTGAATTCACTAACAGAGTTCAAGAAGGGCTTGGATGCATTTCTGGAGCGTGATAATATAACAAGTTATAGTGACTAGGATTCTGGAGAGGGGTCGTTGATCCAGGGATTTATTCTGATTGCCAGATTGGAGTCGGGAAGGAATTTTTTCCCTAACATGAGGACAATTGGCTTCTACCTCATGGGGGTTTTTGCCTTCCTCTGGATCAACACTTTAGCAACACTTTAGCAAAATGGGCTGAACTGGATGGACGTATGTCTTTTGTTTGGCCTGACAAACTATGTAACTATGTATGAAACTAGTTTTTAAAGAGGCATAACATTTTTTTTATTTTTCCACCTACCTAGACATAGGAGGGCTTTTATTTTGCTGGACAAGATGTACTTTCTAGTGAAAGCGGAAAAAATTCCACGTGAGACAAAAAGTGAAAAAAACTTACTTGCGCCATGTTTGCGTTTTTTTTTAGGGTGTGCTTCCTCCAGCTCCCTGGCATCCTTAAATACAGTGCAATGCAGCGCGCGCCCCCAGAAGGGCCACGTGCTCCCTCTAGGGGCGCGCGCGCTGCATTGCACTGTATTTAAGGAGTCTGTGTTCCTTTGTCCGGCCAAGTGACCTGTGACCTGGCTACTTAAGGAACTACCTACCTCTGCCCTGGGTCAGTTCGTTGATGTGTTTATCCTGCACAGAGCTTGACCCCTTGGCTGCTGCATTGTATTTTTTTTTACTGTAACTTTGCTTCACCGCTATGGGGCGCGATCTTTTATACAACCTAATGCACTGTATAGACAATGCATTAGGGTGTACCAATATGGCAGTTCCCGACTTCCTCCTTCACAAGGCATCCAGCTGCCATGTTCACCGATTGGAACGCTGCGATTTTGCAGCAGCAGCATCGTTTCTCATTGATTTAGATGCCGCAGCCCGCTTTGCTGCAACATCTAAAGGGTTAAACAGCACGGGATGGCGGCGGTTTCATCCCGTGCTATAATCGCCAGGTGTTAGCTGCAATTAGCAGCTGACACCAGGTGACTATGTAGCGGGATGTCGCCAGGATCCCGTTACAAAGTCCCCTAGCGACCCTAGGACGTGTTCACACGTTCAGGGTCATTAAGGGGTTAATATTGACTAACAGACCTGACAAAGTAACAACAGTTCAGGTTGGGGGCTACTAGGAATTGAGTTTCTGGTACCTGTGAGTATTCTCTGATCAATTTGGAAGCGCAGTTATGCCCTTGTGCCTCATGAGTGGATCTTTTACATCTCCCTTCTTTGCTCTTGCTTTGGAGGTAAAAGCTAACCACCTATTCACGCCACCCTGGAAAACATGGTGGATGGTTCACAGGAGGCTTACCTCATCAGAGAAGGTCTCTCTGGGTCTCACCTTTCTTAATAATCCAGCATTCCAAGCAGAAAGAGCTCACCCAATTTTCATGTAATGGAAATCCAGGGGACCAGTTGCCATACGGATCTTATTGGATCTTCAGAACAAAAGTTTGTTAACCTTTAATCAAGCCAACAGCTTGGACATGTGAATCCAAAAAACTAAATACTTCAGACTGGGATAATGTCCTACTAACTAAATCATTATATATACTAGATGCCCAAGGTCATATCTCTAGTTTCCACTTATATCTTCGCTCATCATTTAAATATGAAGAGAGGCTGCATGGTCTTATCTGTTGGAAGGAAGATATACCAAACAGAGAAGTGGTGGACATGTAATGCTACTCTGGAAGCAGCCAAATACATTCCTAGTGTATCCTAGTGTATGTCTTAGAAAATTTTACACAGAAGATATATCTCTCCAAGCCGCAATTATTTTATGGGGGGTTGCCTATCGCCTGCCTCTTCTAGAGGCGGCGAGAGCACGGCTAGTCTCAGTCATTGTTTTTGGTCTTGTCCGGTGCGTCAAACCTTTTGGAGACAAATCCATTAATTTTTCAAGACACACACTAAAATTAATATATCCCTGACCACAATTTCGGGTCTCCTTGGAGGCTTACGGTGATATAGACTTACGAATCCCATTGCACATAGAACGGCTAATTTTTTTTATATTCCAGCTATGGCCAGGAAAACTATCCTTCAAACATGGGTAGGCCCCACATTATCAACCTTACGTATTTTTCTAGAAAAAACAACATTCTTACTAAGTATGGACTGTTTGGAATCTTCCCTCCAAAAAGAAGCAAGAGTTAAACATTTTTTTGTCCTGGCAGTCTATTATTAACATCCTATCGGATCATTTGAGATCTCATATTTGGTCGTGTTTATGCTCTACACCTCGAGCAGTCAGTTGGACGACAGACTCCAAGTCACTCCAAAAACAGTTAAAACAAAAATACATTTCAAATATATCATTCAAAAAGGAAACTTGAAGGGATGTTCCCACCATGCATTTGATAGGTGGGAACAGCCACCACATGGGACCTGTACACATTTAAATCTGATGCAGGTCCAACCTCTGGGACCCGCATCTATCTCGGGAATGAGCTCCCAAAAGTGTTGGCTTATTGCACACAACTCTACAGTTTCGTCCAAAGGAGTTCCAAATACAGCTGAACACACAGAGTAGCTGTGCTCGGAATTCCCATAGAATACAATGGAAAGCATGCACAAGCATGAACAGATCTCCATTCTAAGCTGAAAATCTTTGGAGACCTTTCTTGAGTGAGATGCAAGTCCCATGGCTGGCACCTGAACCTATCAGATTTTGATGGCATAACCTATCAATATGCTATCAAGTACAAGGTCTGTACACTCCTTAAGTCCTTTTCATTGCAAGTTTTAGTTAGTTACTGTAACTTTTTCGCTGTACATGTTAATAAACACACCTTACTATCTATTTCACTGCTTCCGAGTGCAGACTGGATTACGTAGAGCAGAGCATCAGTCAGTCCATCACACTCTCTCATTCTTCTGCGTGCCTCCTCTCCAGCAGAACTCACATTCCTGCAAATAAATAAATAAATAAATAGAAAAGGCATAAAAATAACATCAGAATGAAAGTAGAGGAACAATTTAACTTTGTTTTTCTCTGTACAGTTTACACACACCATATTTTTGCATTTTTCCACTCTATTACTTTATAGTGGAAAAGAAGCAATGTCCAAATAAGCAGTGTCAAGTCAATGCGATGCTTTAAAATCCTATTCTTATAGTTTGGAAAGCAATTTGGTACTAGATACTGTCGCATGTCTAATCAGTTGCCTTTCTTTTTTATTTTCACTAAAAAAGAAAGGCAATTCAATTAAAGCAATGTCTTGCTTGTTTTTGAACTTTTAGTTTGGGAAAATTCAGATTTCATTTTCACATTTTCACTGCCAATACATTTTTAAAATAGTTGACACATAGGGCGACATGTATGATCGGGATTTGCGGCTGACTTCTGGCGGAAACTGCGCCTCACCAGTCCGAACCCACTGTCGGACGCAGTGGTGCGGTGTTAGGCGCAACCTTCGCCACTTTCGGATGCGCCTAACATGAAAGGGCGTGCAATGGGCGCAGTGTGGGTGTTCTGGGGCGGGACGCACAACATTCGAATACTCTGAGGCATGCATGATCATGGGTCAGCAAAGTGAGGCGAATTGCAGCGCTCGACAGCTCCGACAGGCAGACCTAGTTGAATGTGGTCTAAATGAGCCGGAGGAGGCGAAATGAAGCTAGAACGTAATGGAATGGGGCAAACTGTGCTCTAGGTCGACTGTTACAACAGTACAAGAATAAAAATGAGTTGTCTATAAAATTATTTCATTAATAAAGATAAATATCAAAGTTGGCTAAAAACGATTAAATGGATTGAAAAAGTTGATCATTTAAAATTAAAGGAAAAATATATAAGATCGCAAAAGAAATCCATCTCAGCTCCGTGAGACATTGAGTATGAATCAAAAAATCGTTTTTATTAGGTGTAAAACATTATCTGAAAAAGAGCTCAAACCTTCTAAAAATATACATCAATAAAATCACTAACAACGTGTTTGTCGCCGAGACCGGCGCAACATTAGGAATTGGGATATAGAAAATTGCCGGGAAAGACAGTAATTCAAATTCTGTAAGCGCTTTTCATTGGTTGGCAGAAACCAGCCAATCAGAATAGGAGCGACAGTGAACCTATATTGTAACCTATGGAGTAGTATTGACCAATCAAATGAAAAGGCGGGACAGTCCAACTACAGTAAAAAATGAAGAAAAGAGCTGATTGGTTGAGACCAGGCGGCAGATATGAATCCACCAATCATTTGTAGTGCGTCGATTTTGAGTGGAGCAAGAAGGGCGTGATAGAAGGGCGCCCTAAAAGTTATTACTGTCTATAGGAAATATTCTAGCACTTTGATTGGTTGGGGGGAAGAGGGGCTCGTCCTGCTTAGCCAATCAGCGGGTGAGCTGAATTGGTTTTCTTGTAATTTATTTGTTCTGTTTGACTAATTACTAAGAAGTAGAGAGGATGGGAGTAGAATGATAGCATCAGGTGATGGAACACTTGCTCAGCAGTGAGTTAATGTGTGTGATTACGAAGTGGGGAAGAGACAGACAGTAGCTACCTGAGAGGAGAAGTGATGTCTGAGCATGTGTGGCAAGGCTGAGGAGCTCTCGTCCCTGGTCGTGTCCCCTGGAGACGAGTTGTACCCTATGGATCACTAAGGTAGCAGCTAAAACAAAAATGTTACAGGGTTCTTTTGCGCTGCACTCTATTTTGCCTCTCCCTGTCCCCCCTTGTTTGGGTTCAGTATTTTTTTGCTCACCTTTCTCAGTGCTGTTGGCAGTACTGTGGGGGGCTGCAGGTACCCTCTGGTTCTTCCTCCAGCCCTCTAGCAGCTTGTTGCGGTATTCTTAGGCCACAGTCTAAGCACAAAGTTACTAATTTAGTCCTCAGCTTTCCCGGGGCTTAGCCCACACTTTTCCCTGGCCCTGAACCACCCTTTGGGCCATCCTCCCAACCCTTATCCTCTCCCAAGAAGTGGGAAGTGTCTTAGCAGCTCAGGCTTTTTCTGGGGTGGAGCTTTAACACCAACTGCCTGCAAAACACCTCAGTGTTGTTCCAACTGCATGTCCTGCTCTCCTCTGGACAAGACGCTAAAACAACCCGGTGCCGATTCTGTGACAATTCACTGTGTCTGCTCCCGACGTCATAAAAACTTTGCATGTGGTCAGTCTAGAGCGCTCTGATGTCTTTGCCTGGCCCCTCAGCCGGCCACTAAATTGCCTGACCCCTTCTGTCAGGTGTCAGTGACCTCGAAATTGGCAAGGTCCCTCTCCCTAGCAGTGGGTGACTTTTCCAGACTATCTCAGGTAATGGTCTCGGCCATAGAGCATTTGCTTGTCTATGCTTGCTTTCCAGCCTAGTCAGAGGGTCCCTCCGTCAATGCCCTGGTCTCACACCTCTACCCTCCCTATCTTGGATGCGGCGGTGCTCAAAGATCATGTTGACAAGCGGACTGATGCATCTTGTAAAACCCGATTTTGAAGCCTCCAAGGCAGCCCTGCAACCTTTCTTTGCTTCCTCCTGGGTTACATAGTTTGTAAGGTCGAAAAAAGACAGAAGTCCATCCAGTTCAGCCTATTGTGCTATAGTGTCGATCCAGAGGATGGCAAAAACCCTCATGAGGTAGAAGCCAATTGTCTTCATTTTGGGGGAAAAATTCCATCCTGACTCTAATCTGGCAATCAGAATACAATACTTTGGAACCCTAGTCACTATAACTATATTATTGCACTCTACAAATGCATCCAGATCCTTTTTTGAATTCTGTCAGTGAATTCACCATGACAAGTTCTTCTGACAGAGAGTTCCATAGTCTCCCTGCTCTTAAAGTAAAGAATCCCTTTCTACGTTTATGTAGAAACTTTCTTTCCTCAAGACGTAGAGGATGCCCCCTTGTTCTAGGACCAATATTGGGTATAAATAGATTTTCGGAGTGAACGCTATATTGACCTTTAATATATCTATCTATACATATTTATTATGTCACCCTGAAGCCGTCTTTTCTCTAAACTAAATAACCCTAATCTTGCTAATCTTTCGGGTATAGCAGTGCAACCAGTCCTATTATTACTTTCGTTGTCTGCCTTTGAACCTGTTCAAGCTCTACAATGTGTTTCCTGTGAACTGGTGTCTGAAACTGTACACAATATTCCATGGGTTAGCAAAGCATGTACAATCTGGCCCAAACAGCTCCAGCAAAGGCTATCATCTGGCACCTCAACAGAAAGCCCATTGGAGCTTGTGTCACAACTTTTTTATGCCTCTAAATTGCTCTGTGAGGCCTCGCTGGAATCAGCACACTTGGCCACCAAAGCATCTGCAAACTAGGTGGCTGTGTGACACTTTTTGGCTGAGGTCCTTCATGGCTGATGCAGTCTACAAAATGACTCTTACTGCCCTCTCTCTTACTGCTCTTGTAACAGACTTTTTGATAAACATCTGGATGAGAATCTCAGAAGTTACAGGTGGCTGCAATTTTCTTCTTCCTCAGAACCCTTCTGAGCAGCAGGCGTCTCATAAGCGTCATTTTTCTAGACCCAATCGAGATTTTTCTTTTCCTCAGGGAAAAGAACCACCATTTGCAGGAGTCCAAGAGGCCACCCGTTGAGCCAGCACCTTCCTGCCAATTTCATTCCAAACATCTAAGCACCATTCCACCAAGCCTTCCTGTAAGGTGCGATTTCACACTTAATATATATTTATTTGAGCTTGAAGAACAGTTTTTTTCATCTTTTGCCTGTAGTAAAAGGTTTATTTAATAATAAAATATAAGAATATAACACATGGTCTAGCATGCCGGCAGCAGAATGTACTGGCTGAGACTTCCATCAGGGCCGCTCACTAATGGAGCCGTTACTGCAGCAATATGGGTCCCATTAGATCTAAGAAAGCTCCTAAAGGGGCCTCAACTTCTCCAGTACCAGGGACACCTAACTTATTACTCTCTAACTTATTTGCCCCCAATGAATCTGTGTCCTCTTTTCCGGACCGGGTGCTATCTTGCCTGCAGCAGCGCTGAAAACAGCTGGGGATCGCAATCTGCCGTACTAACCACCGCATAGCACTGGAGTGACGGAAGCTCATCTCCTATCGCCACGAAATCAAAGAACGCTGAGGAGGTAGGTGAGTGAGCTAAGATAGCTTGCAGTGGCACAGGGAAAGAGGCGCATGTATCGGACCGCAAGGTGCCACTATTACTGACAGTCTCTGGAACAGGTTACGATGAGGGGCAGAGAGAGGCTAATACCCAAGGGCCCAGCGAGCACACAGCATATGGGAGCAGATAGCTGCTGTCCTACTGAACCTACCTAGGTCACTCTATGCAATATATACGCTCCTAACGTGTCCCAAGTTAAATTTTTTAAAAAGGTGCTCCAAAAGTTGTCTAACGTTCCAACAGCTTTATTATTACTAGGTGGAGACTTTAATGCTGCTTTCTCTGCGACGGTGGATAAACTATATGTAGGGAGGAAACCTGCAGATCCCTTACACAGTAGACTATCTAGAGAATTTCGCAAGGTGATTAGGAAATATTCTTTGTTTGATTTGTGGCGGGTGGTGCATGCAGGAGAGCGTGCTTACACCTTCTTTTCCAACCCCCATAATATGCACTCTAGAATAGATTATTTCTTTGGTAATACACCGGCACTACGGAAAAATAGGAACGTGGATATAGGTCCAATAACATGGTCTGACCATGCCCCAATCATACTGACAATAGATATCAATACAGGTTCTACGCACAGATGCCACTGGAGGCTTAACGAAAGCCTCATTAAAAATCCGAATACTAAGCAAGAACTCTGCCAGCACATTAAACAGTACTTTGAAGCCAATGAGGGCACAGTCTCCTCCATGTTAATGCTTTGGGAAGCTCACAAAGCAGTGATAAGGGGCCACTGTATTTCCCTTGGTTCAAAACTTAAGAAGGATAGACAACTTCAAAGAGAAGATCTTCAGATACAACTTACCGCATGGGAACACGCCTTAGCCAGCTCCCCACTAGAACTCTACTCAGAAAAATAGTATCTTCTAGGGCCCAACCGAAAGCATTAGTGGTTTGCCATACTGAAAAATTGCTCCTATACCCTAGAAAAAGATTTTATGAAAAAGGCTACAAGGCCCATTCGTTGTTAGCCAAGCAGCTTCGGGATGAAACCTTTCAGAGAACCCCACATGCTCTACGTGACAAAGATGGCCATACTTTACATAATCCTCAGCACATAACACAACTATTCCATAAATATTTCTCTGACCTTCCTGATACCCTTCCTGCAGACCAAGAGGCGAGGAACCAGCGTTTAGGCCACTTCCTCTCTTCTTGTCACTTGCTGTGACTGTCTAGAGAGGCGGTGGATTCTCTGAACACAGAGATAACAGCTGAGGAGCTTGAAGAAGTGCTTAAACAACTGCCCAATGGCAAATCTCCGGGCCTGGATGGCCTGACGTACCTTTATTACCAAACCTTTAAAAATGAACTGTTGTCTTACCAGGTACAGCTTTATAATGCAATACTACAAGGGGAATCGGTTCCTTTTTCTTTCCTGCACTCAAATATCTCTCTTATACCAAAACCCGAAAAAGACCCCTTGGAGGTTTCTAACTACAGACCAAGTGGACTATTAAACGCCGATTTAAAAATCTTCACTAAGTTGTTAGCCAATAGGTTGGCAATCTGGCTACCGCAAATTATCCTTCGAGAACAGATGGGCTTCGTGCAAAACAGACAGGGAGGAGATAAAACATGCAGGGTTATCGATCTTATAGATATAATTAATAAACAGGGCCAATCAGCTTTAATTTTGGGGTTAGATGCTGAGAAAGCCTTTGATCGCTTGAACTGGTCATATATGTTTTCAGTTCTAAAACATTTTGGCATATCTGGTCCGTTCATGCGAGCTATGCGACAATTATACTCCTATCCCACAGCTGCAATTCCACTACCACACGATACATCACCTCTTATTAACATAGTAAATGGCAAGGGTGCCCGCTATCGCCATTAATATTTGTCATGTGTGTAGAACCATTAGCAGCTGCTGTTAGACTGGAGACCTCAATAAAGGGGGTGGTGGTTGGCGACCGAGAGTTTAAGTTATCACTTTTTGCGGAAGACATTTTACTCACCTTAACAAGTCCTCACACTACGCTTCCAAACTTACATGCTCTCCTGGATGACTTCCGAAACTTATCAGGATATAAAATAAATAAAACAAAGACGGAGGCTCTACCTGTAGGTATAAGCAATGACTTTCTCTTGTCCCTGCAATCAAATTATCAATATAATTGGAAAGAAAAATCCTTGAATTACCTGGGGGTACAGATAAAGAAATCCTATTCATCTCTGTATATCCAAAATTTCCCTAAGTTATACTTAACTATTAAAAATATGCTCCAGAAATTGAAGATATTACCTCTGTCTTTGATGGGGTGAATAGCAGCCGTTAAAATGAACCTGATGCCTAAACTTTTGTACTAATTCGAAACCTTGCCAGTACCAGTTCCGATGCGGGATCTCAAAGATGTGCAGGCAGCTTTTATCAGGTTTATTTGGTACTATAAAAGGCATACAGTGGCCAAATCAGTATTGTTAGCAGGTAAACCGATGGAGGATTAGCCGTCCCAGATGTTATGAAATAATACTGGGCCACTCAACGACTATGGATTCCTGCCTGGTTAACACTTTATGCCTATACACGGTGGCTCGAAATAGAGAAGTTATGGTTACAGCCAATACACCCTAGTTCATTATTATGGTCTCAGGTCTCTATTCCGATACCAATTGCCCTTCTGGGTCCAATGTCCCTCACAAGAGATATATGGCGAGCATGTAAAAGAAAATTTAACCTTTGTTCTGAATCCTCGGCCATGATATCCTTCTTGTTTAACCCATTGATGCCAGATGCTATGGGCGATAGACAGATGGAATCATAGTTTGAGAACAAGCTATTTCGACTAGCAGACGTGATTGATTACAAAACGCTAAAATATTACCATTTCAATCTTTGAGGGATAAATATCACCTGCCGTCTAAATGTCATTGTACATATATACAGATCAAACACTTAATGCAAGGTCTCTTCCGTTCAGATAGGGTCTATATCCCTACAGGATTTGAACGATTATGTAAAATGACGGTTCCGACAAAAGGTCTAATCTCCGATATCTATAATTTGTTAACTCACCCTGATCCCCAAAACCCGATCACACATAAATATATGACTACATGGGAAACATTTTTGGGTGAACCGATAAGTTTAGACACATGGAGACTGATATGGAGATACGCAAGCGAGACATCAATATGCAATATACATAAAGAAAATATCTATAAAATTATGACATTGTGGTATCATACGCCTGTGATTTTGCACCAATTGAATCCGGCAATTTCAGACACATGTTGGAGATGTGGGGCCTCGCAGGGACATGTATACCACATATTCTGGACGTGTCCTGGGATACGGATCTTTTGGAGACAAGTTAGGGGATTGATCTACGAGGTCACGTAGGTGACTATTCCTAACGAGCCATTACTTTGCTTATTCAATATCTTCCCCAGACCCATAAACAAATGCACAAGGAGGTTAATTATTCAGACGCTGACAGCAGCGAGATGTTTAATGCCCGCCAACTGGAAATCAGTGTCACCTCCTACTTTGACAGAATTGCACAACAGAATAAAACAGGTTAGGACCATGGAGCACCTCACGGCCTTGTTGAACAATACCTTACAGAGGTTTGAAGCAGTTTAGCTCCTGTGGGATCATTATGTTACATCTCAAAACTGCCTATAATCTACCTGTGTGTGAAAACTGGCTTAATCAGATGACTTATTCTTCCCCTCCCTCTCCCTTGTGTCTTGTCTTGTTGTATGTACTTTAATGTTTATCTTAGGTGAATCTCTTATAGCTGTTAAGATTTCAGTTATTGATTAGAGATGTTGCTTAGTTGCGATGATTGTCGAATTGTTCTTTACATTGAACCTTACCTAGAAACCAATTAGATGTCCGCTTTAACAATGGTAATAATGTAAGGTATGTTTAAATGATACACTTTCTCAACAAGAATTTGGCTAATATTATTGTTCTGCTAAGTGGTTATGATTGAAAGATTGGTCTTCGCAAAGTACTTTTATTGGAAAACAGATGTCTGTCAGTGATAATACCCATTGTATTGTATGATTTGTTCATTGGAAAATCTTTAATAAAAAACACAGTTGAAAAAAAAAAAAAACAATAGCTCGCACAATCACTAACGAAACTCTTCAACATGCTCCTAGGCAAAAGCGCAGACTTCGACATCGAGATAGATGTGATCTGTCAAATCCATTATTATTCATTAAAAAAAGTAAATAATGAAAAAGGTGAGAGACTCGCTCCAAGTATTATCTTTGAAGGCTCTAAGCTTGCCATCTTTCTGGATAAATCCAGACACACTCTGTGCTTGAGCAGCCATTATTGGCTCATCTACCATCTTCCTGGATTTATCCAGACACACTCTGTGCTTGAGCAGCCATTATTGACTCACCTGCAAGTGAATCAGATCAACTATCGCTGGGGCTATCCATTTGTCCTGCATTTTGAATAGAAGAGGGGAGTATTACATTCAGAACTCCAGCAGACCTCCCAATCTTCCTAACTGCATTAACCCCTTACCGACCTATGACGTATGGGCACATCATAGTGCTGGTAAGCAGCTATGTAGCGGGATTGCATCTCGATCACGCTTCAATGCCGGCGGGTGTTAGGTGCTAATTGAATGTAACACCCTGAGGTTTGAGTGCGAGTTGGCGCCCGTGCTTTTTAACCCCTTAGATGCCACGGCAAAGATGACCGCGGCATCTAAAAGAATGAAAAACGGTGCAGCTCACCGTTCTTCACTCCGATCGGGATATCAGCGGTAAAATCGCTGAGTCCCAATTGGTTTACATAGCAACATGGCAGCCGGAAGCCTTATGAAAGCTTCCATCGCTGCCATGTTTTGAATTTCCCCACTTCCGGCCCCAGGCTGGAAGTGGGGAAACCGCCATCTTGGTACACCCTAATGCATTGTCTATGCACTACAGTAGGCTGTATAAACGATCGCACCCCCTAGTGGTGAAGTACCCTAGGGGGACTCACAGTTAAAGTAAAAAAAAAAAGTTTAAAAAAAATAAAAAAGTATTAAAAGTTCAAATACATCGCCATTACAATACAATAAAATCGCCATTTTACAAATGAAAAAAAAAAATAATAAAAAAGTTACACATATTTGGTATCGCCGCTTCCGAAGTCCAATCTATTATAATATAACATCATTTATCCCATACGCTGAACAGCGTAGAAGAAAAAAATTCCAAACGCTAAAATTGCGTTTTTTTGGTCATTTCAAGTCACATAAAAATTGGAATAAAAGTGATCAAAAAAGTCGCATGCATTCCAAACTGCTATCAATAAAAAAGAAAACTTCAGACCGCAAATAATGCACCATCACTGATGTCCATAGGTGTTAGTACAAAAAAGTTATTGGTCGCACAAAATGGCACTATGGCGCAAATTTAAAAAATAGAAAATGTTTGGAATTTTTTTACGGTACCAAAACATAACGGAAACCGTACATGTTTGGTATTGCATATATACAGAGAAAACATAATTTTTACCGAAGAATGAACGGCGTAAAAAAAAACTCCCGCAAACATATCCCACTTACAATTTTTTTGCCGTTCCCCAGTATCGTCTATGGTGATATGGAGACTCTAGAAATAACTGGTTTTATTTGCTAAGTAATTATCTTGCTGGGACCATTAGAGCATTATATACCCAATCATTTCGCTTTGGCTCTATGTTAACACTATATTCTAAGTTTATAAATATGACTATATAGGCTCTACGGTTAGGTTTGAGGTCGATTTGTCAGTTACTCCCAAACAGTATCATCAGATCCCTCTGCCTCCGTTGATCTGATATCCCCCAATAGGTTTACATAGAGGGCATTATGTGCTTGTTTAAGGCAGCAAAGAAAGATGCGGTTCTTCTTTTTTCATGTTTGCTTATACTTCCATTTATAGGTTTGTTTGTATGGTACTTTCAAAATTTTTTGCAGTATCTGTTTCATGTGAGATATGCTGGACATGGCTCGATGGGATACTCTGCCCTTGCACCCATCTGGATATGTACAATATCTCCTTTGATGTGATGACCCTCCAAATATCATCCCTTACCCTTAACATTAAGGTAATTAATATTCCTGAGAGAAGGTCCCAGATCTCATACAACATGCATAAACAAAAATCGCTCATTCTTTGTATACAGGAAACTCACATTCTCACGGGCCACCTACAACATATAGAAAATAATATTACCCTCTTTGGTACCATAGTAGCAATCCAGTTAATAAGACCAAGGGAGTTGCTATATTTTTTCACAAATATCTGCCGATCCAATTACTAGTAGTTAAGAAGACGATAATGCTCATTATGGCTTTGCCAAGTGTAATATAGATGGATGACTGTATACAATTGCAGAAATTTATGCTCTAAATCAAGGACAACTCTCTTTCCTCTCCAGAGTCTTAGACGAATTGAATACCTTTGCCCAAGGCATGATTATTTTACGTGGTGACTTCAACCTTGCCCTTCACCCAGAAGTAGAAATAAATAAAATAAATAAAATAAGGAAATTACTTCATAATGTTTGGTGGCTTCTGAACCCAAACATGCGAGACTACACTTTTTACTCTCACCCACATGGGAGTTATAGTTGAATAGACTATATATTTCTCCAACACGCCCTTTTGCCCAATGTTAAAAAGGCCGCTATCGGTAACACTCTACTCTCTGATCATGCACCAGGGTTATATTACCAGATAACACTAGAAAAACCTTCACTTGGAGTCTTAACGATTCTCTTTTCAATGACACAGTGTTCACAGCAGAGTTGACCCAAACCATTCAAAATTGTATTAAGGTTCATACATCGGATCCAGCCTTTACCCAAAAAAATGGGAGTCCCTTAAGTGTGTAGTGAGAGAATTTCTCATTAAACACGGTGCAAAGCTAAAAAGACAGGCAGCGGCTAAACTTCAATCTCTTCTCTCCAAACTGGCCCTGCTGGAAACTGCCTACAAATCCTCATTGGTACTACTGCTACTCAACAAAAAAATCCGCCAGATTCAAGCAAATATGTACAAACTCCATGCCGAGCAGGATGTTGGCCAGTGCCCTTAGGGACAAGAGGATGTCCTTATTTATTCCATCAGTTAAAAATAACAAAAGTTCTATCACACATCTTATGCCAGAGATTCTAAAATGTTTCCAATAATTTTACCAAGAGCTATATATCATTCCCCAACAACAAGATAGGTCACCTTCCTTTCCAAGATCATAGTCCTTAGAGAGATTTATGGAGAAATTCGCACTTGCAAAAATTTCACAGGACAGACTCACTGCATTAGAAAACCCCTTCTCCTTAAGTGAACTGCACCAAGCCATAGTCAGTCTTCCTGTGGGGAAAAGCTTGGGCCCAGATGGCTTCACGGCAAAATGTTATAAAGTACTTTTCTCAAATCCCTTATTGGATTCCTTTAACTCGGGTTCGCAGACCTAACCATTCCATCAGTCCTTTTTACAAACATTTATAACGATGATCCCTAAGACAGCAATATCCCTACTCAATACAGTCACAAAACTTTACACCAAGTTATTAGCAATCAGACTCTCTTCTGTTTTAACGGATTTTATTCACTTGGATCAAGTGGTATTTGTTCCAGCAAGGGATAATACTATTAAAACATTCTCAATTATTCATCATGCCCAACAACAACAGGTCCCCTTAATGCTTCTGTCCCTCGATGCGGAGAAGGGATTCAACAGGGTAGACTGGCAATTTTGAGGTCTGTCCTGTTGAATGTAGGAACTGGACCAATAATGATGCAAAAAATCTTTGCTTTGTATCAGTCCACGTTGGCACAAATCATGGTTAATGGCTCGTTATCTGAACCCTTTCATATAAGATCAACCTCATCAGAGAAAGTTTCACCCCACAGTCCCCACTACCCACCTCTATACCTCTACCATCGCCACCACCCACCCTTACCCTGACACAGTCCCCAGTGAACACTTCCATAACCCGCTTTCCCCCTGTTAGTCACGATAACCTTTCCTCTCTAGTGTCCAAATCCAGCCTCACTATCTGTAACCATGACCCACTGCCATCCTACCCCATCCCGAACCTCAGCACTGTTATCTTCCCAGCCCTCACCCACCTTTTCAATCTATCATTAACCTCTGGCATCTTCCCTTCCTCATTTAAACATGCGACCATCACCCCAATCCTTAAGAAACCATCTCTCGAATCCTCCTCACTGTCCAACTATCGCCCCATCTCACTGCTTCCTTTTGCATCCAAACTCCTGGAACAGCATGTCTATCTTCACCTGTCCTCCCACCTCTCCTCCAACTCTCTCCTTGACCCACTCCAATCTGGCTTCCGACCCAACCACTCCACTGAAACTGCCCTAACCAAGGTCACCAACGACCTAGTAACTGCTAAAGCCTCAGGCCACTATTCTGTGCTTCTCCTCTTAGACCTGTCCTCTGCCTTTGACACTGTCGACCACTCCATCCTGCTACACATCCTCTCCTCCCTCGGCATCACGGACCTGGCCCTCTCCTGGATCTCCTCATACCTCTCTGATCGGACATTCAGTGTCTCTCAGTCTTGCACCACCTCCTCCTCTCTCCCGCTCTCTGTTGGTGTCCCCCAGGGGTCAGTCCTGGGCCCACTACTCTTCTCTATCTACACTCTTGGCCTGGGTCAGCTCATAGCCTCACATGGCTTTCGCTACCACCTGTATGCGGACGACACCCAGCTTTATATCTCTGGTCCTGATATTAACGTTCTTCTCTCCCGGATCCCAGAATGCCTATCGTCCATATCCTCCTTCTTCTCCTCCCGTCTTTTAAAACTAAATGTGGATAAAACAGAATTCATCATCTTTCCACCGTCCCACTCCATCCCTCCACCTGATCTCTCCATCACTGTCAATGGCTACACCCTCTCACCAGCTCCACAAGTCCGCTGCCTTGGGATAACCTTTGACTCCTCTTTATCCTTCAAACCCCACATCCAAACCCTTACCTCCACCTGCCGCCTCCATCTGAAAAATATTTCACGCATTCGCCCATTCCTCAACTCTGACACTACAAAAACACTAGTCCACGCCCTCGTCATCTCCCGCCTCGACTACTGCAACTCTGTGGCCTCCCATCCAGCACTCTCACTCCCCTCCAATCCATCCTCCACTCGGCTGCCAGTATGATTCCCCTCTCTCCCAGCTCCTCCTCTGCCTCTCCGCTGTGTCAATCCCTCCACTGGCTACCCATTGCCCAGCGAATTCAGTTCAAATTACTAACCCTCACCTACAAGGCTCTCCATAACCTCTCCCCTCCATATATCTCTGCTCTAATCTCCAGATACCTCCCCTCACGCAATCTCCGCTCCTCACAGGACCTTCTCCTCTGCTCCTCACATAACCGTCTCCAAGACTTCTCCCGTGCTTCACCCATTCTCTGGAACTCCTTAACCCAACACATCAGACTCTCCCCAACTTTCACCAGTTTCAAAAGCAACCTGAAAAACCATCTCTTCAGGATAGCCTACAACCCACACTAACCCCACCACCACTACACCGGCCCACAAACATGTCCGCCCCACACCTTTTGTTTCTCCCCTTCTTCCTTGTAGATTGTAAGCCCTCACGGGCAGGGTCCTCTTTCCTCTCTGTATCAGTTACTAGTCATTTTTCGTCACCATTGTATCTGTTCAACATTTGTTATGTATGTAATTCCCCTTGAATGTACAGCGCCCTGGAATTAATGGCGCCTTAAAATAAATAATAATAATAATAATAATAAGTAATGGAACGAGACAGGGCTGCCCTTTCTCCCCCATTCTATATGTACAGTAATTGCAATGGAGTATCTCGTGAAGACCATCAAAGCTTCTGAGGAGGTTAAAGGTGTTTTAATCAAGGGTGTTCAGTATAAATGTGCTGCATTTGCTGATGACCTCTTACTTTACATCACTCAACCCTCGGCGTCTCTTCCGGCCCTGATGGCTGTGCTTGAGAAATTTGGGGCCCTTAGTAATTTTAAGATAATTTTTTTTAAAACAGTACTGCTCTTAATATAACATTAGTCCCTCATGTAGTCAATGATTTAAAACTTCCCTTTAAATGTGCAAAGGAGTCGTTCACCTATCTTGGTCTTCGTTTTCCTGTAAAAAGAGACCTATGTAAAATTATAAAATTCCTGTAAAATAGACCTATCTTGTTGTTCGTATTCCTGTAAAAAGAGACCAGGCATTTGACTTAAATTTTCATTCCTTATTGCAAACTCTTAAAATTGACCTTGCTAAGTGGGATAAAAAAAAAACTTCTCCTGGGTGGAGACAATTAACATTGTAAAAATGAACATCTTGTCCAGAATTCTATACTTATTTCAAACCATCCCAATTAGAATCCCAAACTCTTTCTTCCAAGATATTAACAGAAGTATCAGAAAATTTGTATGGTCAAATAAAAACTCTAGAATCACAAGAGACATATTAATCAGACCTAAATAGAAGGGTGGACATTAAGACATATTATATAGAATCAACTGCTACTAGGGTAGTGGACTGGTTTCACTCTAAGACTATGTGCACACGGCTTATTTTAAGATGGATTTAAGTCCGTATTTCGCGCCGTACTGCACTCAAATACGGCTGAAATCTGTCCCTGTCATTAGTAATCCACAGTTCTCATAGAGAACTATGGATTCTGTCTCCTCTCGCGAGCGGGGAGAAAGTGACATGCACACTATCCCGGCGGGATACGCGCCATGGATAATGAAAGTTTATGGGGCCGGCATAAATCATTTTAAATGAAGAATGAATGCTGTAAAAACAAAACTCCCGCAAACATGGCACAAGTACGTTTTTTTTTCACATTTTTCACACAGTTTCCCAGTACATTAAATGGCACCATTGCTTCCACTCCAAAATCCATGTTTACAGATCATTGGGTGAACATACCCTAGACACAGTCACACACATTATGATCAGTACAGCTTGTTCCACAAGAAAAAAATGCTCATGTCTATGTAGCTGGAAAAATAAAAAGTTATGGCTCTTGGAGGGTGGTAAGGAAAACCCCTTCCTGACAGAGGGTCATAATAATTTGGCTCTGTTTTTTTTCCTCTGCTCCTTCCAGGAACCATAATTTTTTTTTAATGTATGTGAATGTGTCTCGGGTATGTTCACCCAGTGATCTGTAAAGATGGATTTTGGTGTCAAATCACTTCCATTCTGCTCTAAAATCTGAGTATATTATGTCCCATTAGGGTATGTTCACGCAAAGTATTTGAAAGTCGTATGTCGGTGTAATTGTGCTGCAATGTGTCCAAAGTACGCCTCACAAAAACAGGAAAATCATAGCACTCAATGAGCGCTATGAATTCCCAACGTATTCTCCAGTGCACAGTATTTGCTTGTAAAAAGAAGTGACATGTCACTTCTTTACGGCGAGTACATGACGGGGAAAGGGAAAGTAATAGAAGGCCAGTGCGTACTTTCAACAGCAGGCATATTGTGGCGCAGCCAGGTATGTGCCACAGTATGCCATGTGAACTCAGCTTTATGCAAGTTAATGTGGATCCATGTCTTAAAAGGTGAACTTTTCCATTTGTGGATATAAATGCCACACTGCAGAAGAATATTAGTAAACATGTCAGTTATTAACACAATTCTGGTGCTGTTTTTTAATATGTGTATTCTGTTCATTTATCTTCTTGAAGGTCCAGAGCACAGAATATTAGTCCCTAGGACCCCAACTGCTGTGCCTGTTGAGAGCAGTGGGTGTGGCTCAGTTTCAGTGTGGTAAGCACTCAGGAGCTTGATGCCCCCCTGCTGAAGAGAAAAGAAGACTGCAAAGGGTAAGAGTGAAATGAATGGATTGCAAATATAGCTATACCGATTGTTAAATGGAATCCGTCGCCATTTTTTTTTTACTTTTTAAAACAAGACCCTGATCCATATTATATTGTTCATAGCCATTTTTATTTTCTGATTGTAGATTTCTCAATTCAGTCGTCTGTATATCATTGTGGAGGCAACCATCTTGCATGCACTGCTTTTAACAGCATTTAGAGAGACACTTTACAGCGGCTTCATGGGCATAGGACCCTGTGAACAGGAGCAGACCTGCTGACTTCTACAGGAGAGTTTTTTAGGCATGCTCTGTGATCTGGTAAGAAGTCGGTGTGCAAGGAGAGTGAACTGTGACTATCTCCTATTGTGACTGGTGGATCCTGTGTTATCTATACACATTGGTGTCACCTTTCAGTTTTACCCTGCTTGTACTGATCATGAGCAGGCTGCTGAAAATCTTTCTTTACAGAACAGAAAGTGTCATGCTAGTATTAGGCCTAGTGGCCAAAGTGAAAAATGCAGGATTTAAGAATTATTAAAACATATTGAAAGTGATATGGAAAAGTAAAAAAAAAAAAAAAAAAATCTTAAAAAATGTGTTTAACATAAAAACATCAGTTATTGATGACACATCATGGCATCATTTTTTGATATCACAAGGCATTATGGGAAAGGAGCTGAGAAGCTCAAGCGCCCTCTATTGGATGTAACAAATCCTCAATTTGCTTTTGACCCACTGAGTCTTAAGAAAGCAAAAGGTATATTAGCCAAGCCAGTATCACTCATCTGCATACAGCGCTGTTTCGAGGTTTTTGCCCCTCATCAGTGCAGAGCAGGGCGATACTGACTGGCTGTGTGGGAGGCAATGAGTGGCTCAGAAAGGGGAACATCTCTCCTTCCTTCTCTCCATCATTTTTTATGTCACATTCCCTTTAAACATAGCGTGAACCTAGCCTAAGTTGACTGTGCCATCTTAGTGGTGCAACAGGTGAAATTTAAGTTATCTTGACTTGTAAGCTTGGTTTATAATTTGTACTTTATAATAGATTTTTACATTGCTGTTGTTTGCACTGGCACTTTATATTTATTGTACTGTATTAAATTATGCTTAATCATTTATTTTTTGTGCTTGCTGTGGGTTTAACCAGCTTCTGACCGGGCCATTCACCGAGATTTCTGAGCAGGCATGCTGTTTCCCACACTTTTCTAATTTTTGGGGGATTTTTTGGGGCCTTTTTAAAATTATTATTTATAATATAAGGTAAAATAGTAAAAAAAAAAAACATTTTAACATCAAAAGTGTCACAAAAAACAGTTGTAGGTATGTCACTTATCTTTCATTTATATAGAGGTGATAGAAAGTCTTAAGGTTATCAGAGGCAGGGCTAAAAGTTGTGGTTCGGGCTTTTAATGTTTTTTTAAATATTTTATGTTGTGTGTTTTAGTTTTTTTTAATACTTGGGTTTTACAAGTTGTGCCCCCCCTACTATATTTGAGCCCCAGATACAGGGGGAGTCAAACTTCTGTACTAACTGCAGAGCTGATCTAATAATAATAAGACTATTTATATAGCACCAACATATTCTGCAGCACTGTACACTGTGGAGGGTATACGGACATACAAATAACAAACATTACATAATTAAAAGCTTCTTACAGATCAGACATAAAGTGTGAGGACCCTGCTTGAAAGAGTTTACAATCTTATAAGCTATTTGTATTAGTAACTACCAGGGGCGTCACTAGGCTGTTTCATTCGGGGCTCCAGCCCCGAATATATTGCCTGCTGCCCCGAGTCAGTAGAGCTGCATAGTTACTACTGGTGCTGAAGCTCTGCTGCTGCCGCCCTGCGCAGGGGAAGTCTCGGGAGAGGACAGAGAGTGATCGGGGAGTCAGAGAGTGAGTGTGGAGAATTTGTGGGCACTTCTTTCTTCATTGGGCGCTATCTAACAATAGATAACAGCCAATGATACAGGGGATACACAGGCAATGTTAGGTCCCAACCCCTACCATAGGGCTAGCATAGTGCGCTGCAGAGGAGAGTGAACAGCTGACCTCTCCCTGCGTGCCACCCCTGTTTTAGAACCCGTTCAGGAAGAGCGGAGGCGGGGCTAGAAACGCTGAGAGCTGAAGAGGGGAGGAGCCAGAACGATGAGACTCGAACGTGGGTGGAGCCAGGAGCAAGGTAGAATGAACACGGGCGGGATCAGGAGGATTCTAGGGGTGGAGCTTAAAAGGGGCGGGGTCAAGCGGCAGCGCGAAAAATGAACAGGCATGCAAATAAAAAGCAGGAAATGAGCCCTGAGGAGGGAAGCACGGGAGGGAGAAAAAAGGAGGCTGGAAGATTTGCAAGTGACTGGGGGCTGTAGTGACAGGAAAACAGCAAGCACAGAACACCACAAACCTCACACTCCCTGTCCCTGGTTCATACTGCCAGAGCTGCAGGTTTCCCAATCCCAGCTTCTTCCTGCAGCCTCAGTAATAATTGACTGCTGAAGAGATCAAGCCCCTGTTTACCCTGAGGGGAGGGGAGGAGGTGAAAAATGGACCCCCCTTTGGGCTGCAGTCACTTCTCCAGCCCCACTTCGGGCCTGGTGCCCTGAAATTGAGGTTCGTTCAGAACCTCTGTAAACCGGTGATAAATGGAAGCCATGGGATCAGTTTTCACGACAGACCCCGACCACGCCCTGACAGTCCCAATTCATTACATGGTCCATCATTGAGAAATAGCACAGATTGCTGCCCTATGTTGGGGGAACCACAGTGGAAACGCAATGGACCCATTGCAAATAATAGGGTCTGTCGGGGCGCTGTGGGTGCACGTTTTTGAAACAGATCCTATGCTTCCGCTTATCACCTCTGTTACAGAGATTCCGAACCAGACCTCTAAGGCGATGTTCAAAACCAGGCTTATTGCCGACGTAATTGCGGAGATGGATTTCGCCCCGCAATTACACCGGCAGCCGTGCAGCCGTCTACGCACCATTATTCATGGTGCGCAGACGCCATAAATAATGTTCATGTCACTTTCTCCTCCCTCGTCGGATTCGCTGAGCGGGAGAAGAGACGAATCCATAGTTCTTCTATGAGAACTGTGGATTACCGTAATGTCTGGGACTGATTTCACTGTATTGGAGCGCCAATACGGTGCGCAGTACGGCTGAAATCGGTCCCAGAATAAGCCGAGTGAACGAGCCCTTACACAGATGAACGAACGTAGTGGGAAAAATCACACAGTCTGTCCTCGGGGTGATAGCGTAGAATTTGGGGCATCAATTATAAGTGCACTCTTGGGGAGCCCCTCAATGACTTCTGGTTGCTATTGGAAAAACACCACACACCTACAGGGGCTGTTAAGTAGTTAAGGGATTATATAGTTTATAAAAAAATAAAACTAGCAGTAAATGCTGTAAAATAGAAATCCCTGACCTTCACCCATAAAATCCAATCCCTTGTCCGCTCCTGTCGCCTGCACCTCAAGAACATCTCCAGAATCCATCCATTTCTCACTGTGGAAATAACTCAAACTCTCATTACTGTGCTTAATCTTTCTCGTCTTAACTACTGCAACTCCTGGCTTATCGGGCTCCCTCAGTGCACACTCACCCCTCTCCAGTCTGTCCTGAATGCAGCAGCCAGGCTAATCTTTCGCTCCAGCCGCTATACTGATGCCTCTACCCTGTGTCAGTCACTGCACTGGTTGCCCATCCAGTACAGGATACAGTAAAACTCACACTCTAACCATAAAGCTCTCCACAGCGCTGCTCCTCCCGACATCCCCTCCCTCGTCTCTGTCTACCACCCTACCCGGGCTCTCCGCTCTGCTGATGATATCAGATTACATTCCTCAATCATCCGAACCTCCCATGCCCGTCTCCAAGACTTCATACGTGCGGCACCAGTTCTCTGGAATATGTTACCGCGGGCGATCAGGCACATTCACAACCCTCACATTTTAAGAGGGGCCCCGAAATACATCTTCTCGGTCTGGCCCACCAAGATCCCTAACTGCTATCACACACATTTGTCGCTCCCTACACTAGGGCACTCACAGGCACTTTATCTGTATATAGATGTACTGTCGGGGTGGCAGGTTCATCCATTTTCATGTAAACCACCCCCTATTTATAAACAAAGGCCGGACCAGTGTAAACTTGGCACTTCTTACCGTATGTTTCACCCATACACCCTAATAGAATTGTAAGCTCTCAAAAGCAGGGCCCTCACACCTTGTGTCTCATTGTAAGTGCTTTTAATGTGTAATGACTGTATGTTTACCCTTGAATTTGTAAAGTGCTGCGGAATATGTTGGCGCTATATAAATAAAGATTATTATTATTATCCCTGAACGTAGAGGTTGGGTTGCATTGGGAGTGGAGAATCGTTGAGAAGGCAGGGACAGTTTATTACTGTTCTTGCTTTCCTGATTGCAGTATACACTATATATTCTGTATATACAGATCAGCTTAAAGTATTCAGGCTACCAGCTCCTATCTCAGCCATCATGTGACCACCAGGGTCAATAACTGCAGGAGCTGTTGAATCTTATTAGACCCCTATCGGCCTGGAGTCTTCTGTAACTTGGGCTAATATATATCCCCCCCCCCCCATCTCTTTTTTTGACCCTGTAGGAGGCACAATATATAAAATGTAAAAAAAATAATAAATTCGTTAACAAAAAAACAAACAGTTCCAACTCCCCCCAAATTTCCCCCAGATCTAAAGACCAGGCTTCTTCAACATACCTTCCTTTGCTATTAAAAGGAATATATATATATTTTTTTTTTTAAAAACTTTTTTTTTGTTTCCATTTTCCCTTTTAAATTTAAAAAAAAAAAAAATTCTAAAATAAATAAGCTTATGTAATCATGAAAAAGGTGATAAAATTAGTAGAAAAAAAATGCGAGAAGGGGGGTTTAGCGTTAAACCTGAATGTACTAAAAGAAAAAAAAGTGGGAGTTGTCAGTATCTAAAGTAAAAATATAGTAACGAAAGAGTGCATGCCACATTTATGATGTGCAGTGAAAAACTGCTGGTGGACCCAACCCTGTTTTTAAAAAAAATTGTAACAGAGGGCCTGTGCCCCGGATGTTTTAGGACCCTAGCAACGCCCCTGGTAACTACTAAGCAAAAGTGCTTTTATATGTGTACGTTGTTTGAGCGCTGCCTATATACGATTGGGAAGGCAGGGATGGTAATAACTAGAGATGGGCGGATTGATTCTAACGAAGTGGAATTCGTTTAGAATTTCAGGAAACTTCGATTCTGAACGAAGTCGAAGTTTGGGGTGATTCGCGGGAAATAAGCGTGCTTTTGATTGATAAAATGGCTGCAAGCACATGGCGTTACATGGGGCAAAGAAGTCTGGGAGAAAGAAAGGCGTAGCATACATGACATGTGCAGAGATGAAGCCAATCAGAGACCGGCGGGATTCTGTGACGTCACCGCACTATATAAGTCCGGGCGCGACGCTGGCAGCTCATACCGCTCTCACTGTACTGTGTAGGCAAGGTGCTGCCGCCACCGCTGCTGCTTATGATATCTCATACTAAAGAACACACTTTTATACAGCAATTTTTGGGGCGTGTCACAGCTTGTCTCAGAGACTGCTTCTCTTACGTTCTAATTCTGATTTTGTGGGGTCTTGGAACTGAAGTCCAGTGTGTGTCCAATGCAGCTGCATATACATTTTAATGCTATCTGCTCAGTTCTTGAGCACATTGAATATCCAAGAGTTATCTAAGCCTGTTCCTGTTGTATACAGTTGAAGAAACAGCATTTTTACAATCCAAATACCACTTAATTTTTGGTTGCTCATTTATTTTGCGCAATTTAGATCCAGGGGTTAATTAAGCGTTGTTCTGCTGTTGTGGTCACTAAAAGAAACGTTCCTTTTCACCGCCAAAGAAGAAAATTTTGGCTGTAGCATAATTCATATCCGAAGGTTAATTACGAGTTTTTCTGTTATTGTGTTCCGTAAAATACACGCCGTTTTAACACGCTACAAAGCTGGTAATTGTTGGCAGCATATTTTTTTTGTGCAATTTACATCCAAGGGTTAACTAAGTATTTTTCTGCAGTTGTACTTAGTAAAAGAAACGTTCTTTTTCACCGCCAAAAAAGAAATTTTGCCTTTTAGCATATTCATATCCGAAGGTTGATTGAGCCTGTTTGTGCATTTATATTCAGTAAAATACACAGTGTTTTTAAATGGCACATACAAGTAAATTTTTCCTGCCCATTTGTGGAGCACAATTTATATCCAAGGGTTACCCAAGCTTGTTAGTGGGTTCATTAAACAGTGTCTGTACATTTTAGAACAAACAGTATGTCAGACAGGGAGGTGGCAGGCTCTTCACCTGCGAGTGGCAGTGGCACAAACATTCCTGGAGCAGGCCAAGGTCGCAGCACAGCACGGGGACGTCGCAGCAGGGGTCACTCGGTGAGGCCACAATTGCCGCTGTCATCTAGCGGCCATGTGCTGACCAGCAACCCAAAGGTTCTTGATTGGTTGACTAGGTCATCCACGTCCTCCCAGATGACATCTGACAACCCCAGCCAAGAGTCGGTGGGAACGTCAGACGCAACCATTAGTTGGCATGGCCCGGGAGCCCATCCGGTTCCCTCAGCCAGAGATCTACTATGTGATCTGGGCTCAGTGCCACTATACAGCGAGGATGAGGAGGACAGTCAGCTGCTACTTGGCAGCGAAGAAATGGGGCCAATATCCCCTGCTTCTTGCAGTAGGCAGCAAAGTATAGATGTGGAGAGTGGCATGGGAGATCATGTTATGAGGGGTCAGCCTCTGCATACCAAGACCGGTGATGAGGACAGCAGTGACGATGAAACACAAATCGATGAGGATGTAGCTGACCGCACTTGGGAGCCGGGTGAAGCAAGTTCTTCATCATCGTCAGGAAAAGAGGGCGTCAGCTTGTGCGTCAGGCAGCGGCGCAGCCAGGAAGTGGGTTGTCTGGCCATGAGTCAGCAGAGTAGCAGCAGTGTGAGGTCAGGAGCCAAGCGGCCACGGGGTAGAAAACCCGCTTCACAGCTACTTCGCGGTGTGGCAGTTCTTTGGTAAGACACCGGAGGAGCTGAATATGGGTATATGTAGAATCTGTGGGCAGAAAGTGAAGAGTGGCCAGGGAGCTAATGTTGGCACCACGGCCCTGCGTCAACACATGCAGCATCACCATCCGGTGGCCTGGGAGAAACGTGGCTCAGATGTGGTGGGCCATCCAGCCGCCGCAGCAACAGCAGCAACAGCGCCCAGTGGCCGGCATGCCATTGCAGCCAGTCAAGGCTCCACCACCTCTCCAGAAGGGATCTGTTTCTCTTTGCCATCATCTCTCGGTCCAGATGCACTCTGCCACCCATTTAGGATCCGCCGGACTACTGGGCAGCCAAACTGGATGTTTGGCTGCAACTTGCCAAGTGTGCAGTGGAGAAGCTGTCCTGCCCGGCCAGTAGTGTGGCATCAGAGCGGGTGTTCAGTGCGGCAGGGGCCATTGTTACCCCAAGGAGAACCCGCTTGTCCACCGGAAATGTGGAACAACTGACCTTTGTCAAGATGAATCAGCCGTGGATCGGCCTCACCCAAACTATGAGAAATTAGTCTGGGTTCAAACTACCTTCCTCAGCCACTATTCTGAAGCCGCCACCCACCTGATGCTACACATCTGCTGCCAGTTTCACCATCTGTTTACCACCATCTTTACCAGGGACTGGTATTGCCACCCACCTCCACACTCAATGTCATTGTGCCACTTTTCTGACCTTTTGCTGCTGCTGCTGTTGTTTGCTGCGCGGTCACCTCCACACCCTGTCATTGTGCCACTCTCTGACCTCATGCGTTGCTGGCCGTCACCTCCACTCTCTGTCATTGTGCCACTCTGTGGCTACTACTGTTTTGGCCACCTACAGAATGTCATTGTGCCCTGCTGACCCCCATGCTGCTGCTGGGGGCTGCTGCCGGCCCCCACACTGTTTTATTGTGCCACTCTCTGACCTCATGCTGCTGCTGCCGTACCTCCACTCCTCTGTCATTGTGCCACTCTGTGGCCTACTACTGTTTTTTGCCACCCGATCCAGAATTCTTTGGGGTGGCCACTTGCCGGGACCTCATGCTGCTGCTGTGGCTGCTGCCGTAACCTCCACACTCTGTCATTGTGCCACTCTCTGACCTCATGCTACCGTCACCTCCACTCTCTGTCAATGTGCCACTCTGTGGCCTACTACTGTTTTGTCACCTCCAGAATGTCATTGTGCCACTGCCTGAACTCATGCTGCTTTGGCTGCCGCCGTCACCTCCACACTCTGTCATTGTGCCACTCTCTGACCTCATGCTGCTGCTGCCGTGACCTCCACACTCTGTCATTGTGCCAACTCTTGGCCTTACTCCTGTTTTTGTCACCTCCAAAATGTCTTTGGGTGCCACTCTCTGACTTCATGCTGCTGTGGCTGCCGCCGTCACCTCCACACTCTGTCATTGTGCCACTGTCTGACCTCATGCTGCTGCTGTGGCTGCTGCCGTGACCTCCACATTGTGTCATTGTGCCACTCTCTGACCTCATGCTTCTGCTGCCGTCACCTCCACTTTCTGTCATTGTGCCACTCTGTGGCCTACTACTGTTTTGCCACCTCTAGAATGTCATTGTGCCACTCTCTGACCTCATGCTGCTGTGGCTGCCACCATCACCTCCACACTCTGTCATTGTGCCACTGTCTGACCTCATGCTGCTGCTGTGGCTGCTGCCGTGCCCTCCACACTGTGCATTGTGCCACTCTCTGACCTCATGCTGCTGCTCCCTCACCCTCCACTTTCTGTCATTGTGCCACTCTGTGGCCTACTACTGTTTTGCCACCTCCAGAAGTATTGTGCCACTGCCTGACCTCATGCTGCTGCTGTGGCTGCTGCCATGACCTCCACACTGTTAATTGTGCCACTTCTGACTTCATGCTGCTGTTTCCGCACCTCCACTTTCTGTCATTGTGCCACTCTGTGGCCTATACTGTTTTGCCACCTCCAGAATGTCATTGTGCCACCCCTCTGACCTCATGCTGCTGCTGCCGTGACCTCCACACTCTGTAAATTGTGCATTTCCTGTGGCTACTTTTTTTTTTTGCCACCTCCAGAATGTCATTGTGCCACTCCTGACCTCATGCTGCGGGCTGCCCGGTCACCTTACCTCTGTATTGTGCCACTGTCCTACTTACTGTTTTGCCACCCCCAAAATGTTTGTAAATTGTGACCAATCTGTGGCCTCTCTGTATTCCACCCCCTGTCATTGTGCCACTTCTGACCTCATGCTGCTGCTCCCGTACCTCCACTTCTGTCATTGTGCCACTCTGGGGCTACTACTGTTTTGGCCACCCCAGAATGTCATTGGGCCACTCTCTGACCTAATGCTGCTGTGGTTTGCCCCGTCACCTCCACACTCGCCCATTGTGTCCACTGACCTCAGCTTGTTTTTTCGGGCTGCCTGCCCTCCCCCTTTATCCACTCACTTCCGCTTCGTTATTTTGGTCATTTTTGCCATCTTAGTGCCCAAATTTTTAGTGAAGCGACTAAGGCGGGGCGGCCCCCCCAAGTCAAGTGCGTGTCATACAAAACACAACATTGTATGAAGACCAAACAAAGCTCCCTCTGCACATTTAAGCAGGGCACAACGTTCTACAGCACCCTGCAGGCTCTGTGCAGCCTGGAAATAGCTGTTTTTTAAAGCGATTTGCCCCAAAGCAATTCGGACCGAAACTAATGTTGTCGGAAAATTCGGCGAAGTCACCGAATCGAATTTTTGAGAAATTCGTCCATCTCTAGTAATAACACTACCGTTGTTGTATTTGTTTTTTTTTCTTAATCTTTTAGAAGTTTTTCTTATCAGTTTTTCAAAACTAATAATATATACTATATTGTCCTTTGGATTACTTTGTGACTTATTATAGGCCTGTCTTTTTTTTCTCCAAGCTTATCAGTGCAGTACTTCTTATAAACCAATACATTTTTAAATTAAAGTATTGGAAAGTAAACAGTAACATAAATTGGCATATTAAGTGCACAGAAAAGTTAGAGATTATAAAGTGAACATTTTTTATCTTGCCTTTTTTCTCACAAAAAATTTCACTAGTTCCTTCAAAATGAGTTTGAACGTGTCGTCATATTCAACTGAAATTGTTGCCGAGTCTGGTGAGATTGTTGGGTATACGTAAGTTGTGATAAGTTTCAAGTTAGGAAAGTAAAGTTAAACACTTGCCATTGGTAATTGTGGTATATTTCCTTATTGGTTTAGTGATGGAAATGGTTCAGTTTTGACCATAACTATTTAACTGTTTATATTTGCACTCCTTAGTAAAAAAAAAAAAAATTGTTAATATTTAACGAATTGTTTTTCTATAGCAAAACAATAGTGAAGTATTACTACTAAAATGTCTGGTGATCCAAAAAAGTATCATCATAAATCTGGCTCTCAAAAATGAAAGGAGAAAAGAGATTGTGAGGGACATGAAGAAAAGCTAAAGAGTAAGAAAATGATACTGAAATACTTTAAAAGTCCAGAAAGCAGCAAAAGAAATGCTGAGCAGACCGCTTCAAGCAGCCAGGCAGCTGCACCTCCAGCCATTTCTTTAGGGGCAGAAGAAGAAGAAAGAACTTCTTGCAAGATATCAAAAGAAGCTGCATTGATATGTCACTGCAGCATGTCCCCGAGACCCCTGCCATAATGGAGGAAGAAGAGAAGATGGAAGAGGAGGAAATTGCTTTCTGTTCAGATATAGCTTAACTACAACAAAAATCACCCTTTAAAACATCACTTTTATTAGTTCTACTAAAATGTATGTAACTCACAATTCTAAGATCCATATTAAAGGTATACCAACTTAATGGTTCCTGTTTTACTCACCACCTCCCAGTTGTAGCAAAATAAATCCGGACCATATTATCATCCGACAGTTTCCCGATCCAGGTAAATCTTCAAAATTTGAAATATAATGCTATTAGAACAAGGCAAGGTTAGAGTTAACTATCCCTCAAACTTATAAGCCTAAACCTTACCCTTAGCAGAGCACCCGCCCCGATGAGAGCGACTCCGCAAAAGTACCCCTAAATATGCTCCTCCTTTAACCCTGGAGCTCCATTAAAGGGTGTGAGCTCAATCAATTAGCAAATTTACCTAGCTGCGTTTCTCAAAAGACCATCTTGTCTTTTCTTCAGTAGGTCATCTATTCCCAATAAGGGTTGGGGTAATCACAAAAAAGGCGTCTAAATTCGAAACCTGGGGTTAAAAGGACATAATGTTGTCCCTACTGTCAGTATGCCCACTACTTATGGCTTCACAGACTACATATAGCCAAGTACCTCAATCTATAGCCAATTAGAAATCAGATTTCATACTCACATCGTGTTCATCCAATAATGAGGTCCCTTCTATCCTATCTATACAGGATGTTACCTAATGTCTAACCATATCTCCGATCTCATTCCTCGGCGTCTCCAAATCGCAACTGCGCATATCTGTAAATTCAGCGCAGTCGCAGTACTTTGTACTCCGATCACTGAGCGGAGGCAAAGTCGCGCATGCGCACCGAATGATCACCTCTGGGCACACGGCCGTAAATAACGCAACTGCACATGTCCGCGCATATCAAATGTGCTTCCACAATACAACACCTCAAGCTTCAATCTATTACACTCAGCTCTCTGAGCGGCGATGCACAAAGCCTCAGCCTCAATCTATTATACTCAGTTCTCTGAGGAGCAGCACAGTCATGCATGTGCCCCGAATCATCATTACTAGACTACGGGATACATCAGTTATAGTTAAAAGTTTCCTGTGTACCTATCCCTTAATCTATCTATACAAGGGGCGCATTAGCAACACATCAAAGAGTCATTTATGTATGTGTTTCAATTGTATCACACACATATATTTCCAGGCTAAGAACACTCTGCTACATTATCAATAATAAGAACGGAGTTCATTATTTTCCTAACAATCTCATCAGTACATCTGGCATAGCAGACATTTAATTTTATCATGGTACAAGCACTGTCCTTCCTCCAGAAGAGTCCAGTCAGCCTTCCAGTACTTGCAATGAGAAATTGATTGGAAAGACCCAGCACTATGGCCAGATGTCCTCAAAGATAAAGAAAGGGGAAGATTGTCCTTTCTGGACTTCTAAATGAACAACAATTAAAGAAGATGGCACAGTCTTTACCATAACGATGTCAACATCCGTTCTTTCAGTGATTTCCTCCTGTATGCGAAGTCATCTAATGGACTTGAGAAGATCTTAAGGGATTGGCTAAGGTGGAGCACAAGTAAGCAAGTTATGTATTGTGTAACTTGCATGGCATTTTCTAATGATCCCATAAGTAAATCAGGAAGTAGCCTCTGTCGGAAAGATGGTTTTGATCCATCAAAGCAAAAATGGCATCACCTGTACATGAAGTTACCGGAACACGAACAATCCGCACAGCACAGGAAACACTACTGGAGTTGAAGAACACTGCAAAAGTCCATAGATGGCCATGGGGTTGATTATGAGATGCAAAGAAGTTTGGCAAAGGAAGTGGATAAGTTTATGGCTCTTCTGCAAATACTTTTGGATGTGACACTGTTTTTAGCTTCATGCAACATGACATTCAGGGGGAGTTCACAGAGAATTGGAGATATACATAATCTTTCTTGGGCCACTCAAAATAAATTCATTAATATTTGTGGAAAGCATGTCTTGGATGCCATACTTTCAGAAAGGGAAGAAGCTATTTATTTCTCTGTACTTTGTGATGCTTCACCAGATGTTTTGTACACAGAACAAAATGTTATTATTTTAAGGTATGTAGAAAAGAAAAAAGGAGAAAAAGGGGGCGCACAATACAATCGTGAAATATGTTAAAACAATATAAGGGGTGGGAGTAGAAAATTCACTCACCGAGTAGGGTTGTACATATATTATAGAGGCACAATGCTCATAGGCACCTACAGGGCTTTTTTGCACCGTAGCCCTTTAACACGGCAGCCGCGGTTCCTTCAGTGGCGGAGTTCCTCTGAAACGGATACAACTATAGACAAAATGGCGGATCCCGGCGCACGTGGAATCAAGGACGCCAGAGGTTTTGGCGAAGGAAAGCTGTTTATTGTCTAAAAAAGCAAAGGGTTTATCCTTCGCTTGATTAAAACAAACTTAAAAGCCTAACGCGTTTCGCACCTTCTTTCACAGGCGCTTCATCAGAGGCAGTATGATATCTAAAAAATGTCTCAGTTTTTATGCAATCAATTCAAGGAACAATGGAGTTCGATTGGCAGGAAGAACTGTCAATCAAGTTACATCAAACATAGTGGAAACACGATTAAAAGGGACAGGCTGCTGATTTGCAAGGTATTTAAATCTGACATTATTCATGTATCAACAACCCGTACATACATTTAAGATCCAAGGCAGAGTTTCGTAATTCAAAATATCAAATATCTTGTATTAACATATTTTTATAAAAAAACGTATTTTTGCATACATCCATATATATTTGACATGTATTTAAAAGAAAAAATAATTACTAAAATTTCTTAATATTGTCAACTTTGATCTACACTCACTGGCCACTTTATTAGGTACACCTGTCCAACTGCTCGTTAACACTTAATTTCTAATCAGCCAATCACATGGCGGCAACTCAGTGCATTTAGGCATGTAGACATGGTCAAGACAATCTCCTGCAGTTCAAACCGAGCATCAGTATGGGGAAGAAAGGTGATTTGAGTGCCTTTGAACGTGGCATGGTTGTTGGTGCCAGAAGGGCTGGTCTGAGTATTTCAGAAACTGCTGATCTCCTGGATTTTCACGCACAACCACCCTCTAGGGTTTACAGAGAATGGTCCGAAAAAGAAAAAACATCCAGTGAGCGGCAGTCCTGTGGGCGGAAATGCCTTGTTGATGCCAGAGGTCAAAGGAGAATGGGCAGACTGGTTCGAGCTGATAGAAAGGCAACAGTGACTCAAATAGCCACCCGTTACAACCAAGGTAGGCAGAAGAGCATCTCTAAACGCACAGTATGGTGAACTTTGAGGCAGATGGGCTACAGCAGTAGAAGACCACACCGGGTGCCACTCCTTTCAGCTAAGAACAGGAAACTGAGGCTCCAATTTGCCCAAGCTCATCGAAATTGGACAGTAGAAGATTGGAAAAACGTTGCCTGGTCTGATGAGTCTCGATTTGTGCTGCGACATTCGGATGGTAGGGTCATAATTTGGCGTCAACAACATGAAAGCATGGATCCATCCTGCCTTGTATCAACGGTTCAGGCTAGTGGTGGTGGTGTCATGGTGTGGGGAATATTTTCTTGGCACTCTTTGGGCCCCTTGGTACCAATTGAGCATCATTGCAACACCTTGTTGAATCTATGCCACGAAGAATTGAGGCAGTTCTGAAGGCAAAAGGGGGTCCCACCCGTTACTAGCATGGTGTACCTAATAAAGTGGCCGGTGAGTGTATATAGGATTTACCTTCAATAAAGTGTTTAGGTGCTTAATAAAGTGTCTGTTACTGTTGATTTGCAGGATATTTAAATCTAACATTATGCATGTGTGAACATTATGTGCGTACATTTAAGGCCCAAAACAAATTTTCAAGTTCAAACATGTTGTGATAATATATTTCTTACAAAACATATTTTAGGCATACATTATGAGTTGGTTTATATTTAGCATATGTTAAAAGGTGAAAAAAAAAAAAAAAAAAAAGGACTGTTGTCAGCTTTAATCTATGTGTGATTTACCTTAAATAAAGTACATCAATGTATATTTAACATGTATTTAAAAGAGAAAATAATTACTAAATTTCTTAATATTGTCAACTTTGATCTATATAGGATTTACCTTCAATAAAGTGTTTAGGTGCCTAATAAAGTGTCTGTTACTATTGATTTGCAGGATATTTAAATCTGACATTATTCATGTGTGAACATTATGTGCGTACATTTGAAGCTCAGAACAAATTTTCAAGTTCAAACATGTTGTGATAATATATTTCTTACAAAACGTATTTTAGGCATACATTATGAGTTGGTGTATATTTAGCATATGTAAAAAAAAAAAAAAAAAAAAAGAAAAAGGACTGGTGTCAGCTTTAATCTATGTGTGATTTACCTTAAATGAAGTGCTAGAGTGCTTAATGGAGTGTCTGTTTCTTTGTGTTACATAGACTTTCTATATATCAATGAGGTTTTATCACAATATAGTATTGATAGAAATCCTTTATTACCATAGCGCCATCTATAGGCAAGTCAAGGGAACTGCAATGGGGACAAAGGTAGCCCCCCAATATGCCAACCTGTTCATGGGGGGCTTTGAAGATAGATATATATATATATTGGCATATTGGCATATTCAGGAAAGGTTCTTGGAATTTTTTTAATTTTTACCAGAAGACTGGAGAAGAAATAGCAGAAATGATTATTTCAAGATTAGGAGAACATGCTGTTTACCTGAAAAACTGCAGAGGCCAGGGCTATGACAATGGCACAAACATGCTATGAGTAAGGGGTAACGTGGTCTCCCCGAAAAGCGTCAGCTTTTGTATGCCGCAGAGATATGCTGTTTTAATGGATTGCCAATAAAGATGGATTTTAATCATTCAATCGGAAGTGCTGGATCGATTTCTACATTCTGGATTTGTTTGCTGTGACCAGGTGGATCCGTGCATTTTCATCTGGGGTAGTGGTGAGCTGGCTGTCTTGCTTAAATGTGTACAACGGCACAAACATGTCTGGCAGGATAAAAGGTGGAAGAGCCAGAATTCAGGAGAGATATCCAACGGCAATATTTTGCCCATGTGCTTTCTTTAAACCTTGTGGGTGTACATGCTGCTGCAAGCTGCCCTGAAATGAAGATGTTTTTTGGAAGTGCAAACAGGCTTTACATTCTGTTTAGCAGCAGCTCAGAGAGATGGAACACTTTGCTTGAAGAAGTTGGAAGATCTCTGCAGTGTCTAACTGACACCAGGTGGAGTTCAAGAATAGAGGCAGAGAAACTACCAAGCATTCTAAAAGCTCTGGAAAAAGTTATTGCTTCTAAAAAGCTTACAAGTGATGCACACTCAGATGCTCAAGGTCACTATGAATATTTCTCATCTTTTCAGGCAGTTGTTTTAGCAGCATTCTGGGTGAAAGTGCTTACCAGTTTTGAGCAGAGAAATACAATTCTACAATCAAGGTCTATTACCATGGAAATTGGAGCTGCCAACATTAAAAAAACGCTCTCTGAAGAAATGAAACATCTTCGGGAAAAGTAGCCTGCTTTTCTCTCTGAGGCTAAGTCGGTAATGGATTGCATTGAGATACCGAAGGAACTGCTAAACTATCAACAGTTACGGCAAAGAAAGTCAAGACACATTGATGCTATGGATCCTGAAGATCATTTTAAAGCTAACGTCTTTCTTGTGGCAATGGATACAATAATTTCTGATCTTCATCAGCGCTTCTTCAAATTGTTTTCACCAATCTTGAAACTGAGAACCATGAGTGAAGAAGACCTGATGACATCCACTGAGGAATTGATCTTAGTATACCCTAACGATTTCACTTCATCTTTACTCTGTGAGCTGAAACATCTACGCAAAGTGTATAGAGCTACATTTCCAGGAAATTTAGGTTCGCAACAGTTGCTAAACTCAATCTATGAACTAGAGCTTCGTGGAATATTTGGAGAAGTGTGTATTGTGCTAAGGATTTTTGCCACCCTCCCACTTTCTGTAGCAGAAGGAGTAAGGGCATTTAGCAAACTCTCACTGATAAAGAACTATCTGCGTTCTACAATGAGTGAACAACGTCTAAATAGCCTAGCGATTCTCTCTAATGAGCATGAGCTTGCTACACAGCTTGATTATAAGACCTAATTAAAGAGTTTGCAGATCGAAAGGTAAGAAGGCTGACTGCTCCATAAATTTGAATTTATTTTGGTCTAATGCAATTTTTGAAGCAATGCAAATCATTGACCGTAAATTCAAAATTCAATGATAGCTTATGGTTCAAGGGTAAGTAGAAAAAAATAAATAAATAGGTAACTCTATTGGAAAACATTTCACTGGGCAATAACACTTTTTCCCTCCTATTGCTGCATGTGTTTATGGCATACTGGATGATGGTTCAGTTTTAAGAAAACTCTTCACACCATTTTGATTGTTTTACATGTGTTGTTGATGTTGCTGAACTGAAGCACTTTATTATTTATTTTTTCTAATGTTTGTAAAATGTTTGGTTTTTTTTATATGTTAGCTGTTCATAATTTGCACTTTTGATTCACAGTATTACCTGCATTATAGTTTAGGTTCATTAACATATTTGGCCTAAAGATTTAACTAAATGACTCTTGTTTTAAAAAAATAAATAAAAATAAAAAAATAAACAGATTTAGGTGCCAGAATGTAAAAAAATAGTACTTAAGGATTTGTAGAAAATACAAGGCTAGAAAAAACAAAGCTGAATAGACAACAATTAAAAATTTTAACTGGCCCATGCTTATCTCATGTAGTCTATTTAGAAAATGTACTATTACAAGTTAGGGTACCAAGCAGAGTAAGAAAACAATAGAAATAAACAAAGAGGTTGTTTTACAGCCACATAGCCTCTCCAACACTGCTATGGTGTTCCCTGGCAGTCTACAAGTGACTTCATATTCCATCAGTTTTGTGATACTGCAGCCAATCATTACGTTCAGTGGTCTTTGCTTGCATGTAAGGTTTGAGGATACTAAAGGCAGTGAATGGATACAGTGTCAGGTGAACTTTTGTATGTTATGTCTTCCTGCTGCACTGGAGGGAATCAGCAGTAGTGTTGAAGCGACAGCAGCTATAGGGGGGAGTTATGCTTTTCCTTTGACAGTTGTTTTTTATTTTTTAAATCTAGGAAAACCTCTCTATGCACAAACCGAGAGATAGTAGTGTGAGGTTATAGAATTCTATTACCTTTAATTTATGGATATGTAGCACTCTGGTCTTATAATTAGCCAAATTATAAAATGTTTAGGAAGTTAGAGCAGAGTAGGGCTCTGACAAAAGAGTCTACCTTGGTGTGGTGGCAGGTTTCAAAATCTTTTGGTCAAAACAAGTTATATTGTCCAGACTAGGAAATGATAATGAGGAAGTGGAAGGGGGCAGGGCTATGGCAGTGAATGGGTGATGCCTGGGAGGGGCATGTTTGGGGTTGTGCCTGGGAAGGAACATGTTTGGGGCAGGACATGGAAAGGGGGCCCCAAAATTGGGGGGGCTGTATGGGGCCCCAAAATTCCTACTGGCAGCCCTGTGCAAGGGCACAGAGATAACCGAGCTGAGCTCTTTAACCCCTTACCGCCGGAGCCAGTTTTGGCCTCTCTGACAGAGCCCCATTTTTTAAATCTGGCATGTGTCACATTATGTGAGAACAACGTTGTGACACTTTAACCTATCCATGTGATTCAGAGATTGTTTTCTCGTGACACATTGTGCTTTAAGTTAGTAAGAAATTTTGATCCAAAATGTTTACTTGTGAAAAATATCAAAGTATTGTGAAGAATTTGAAAAATGTACCATTTTCAAACTTCAAAAATGTCTGCATGTAAGACAGATAGTTATTCCATTGAAAATAGTTTATAACTAGCATCAACCATATGTCTACTGTAGGTTGTCATAATTTTTTTAAAGTTTTTTTTTAATGAAATTAGAGGACTTAGAAATTTAGTAATGATTTTCACTTTTTTTCAAGAAAATTTGCAATATACAGTGCCTTGCGAAAGTATTTGGCCCCCTTGAACTTTTCAACCTTTTTCCATATTTCAGGCTTCAAACATAAATATCTAAAATTGTAATTTTTTTTGTGAAGAATCAACAACAAGTGGGACACAATTGTGAAGTGGAACGAAATTTATTGGATATTTTAAACTTTTGTAAAAAAAAAACAACTGAAAAGTGGGGCGTGCAATATTATTCGGCCCCTTTACTTTCAGTGCAGCAAACTCACTCCAGAATTTTAGTGAGGATCTCTGAAAGATCCAATGTTGTCCTAAATGACTGATGATGATAAATATAATCCACCTGTGTGTAATCAAGTCTCCTTCTAAATGCACCTGCTTTGTAATAGTCTCAGGGTTCTGTTTAAAGCCAGAGAGCATCATGAAGACCAAGGAACACACCAGGCAGCTCTGTGATACTATTGTGGAGAAGTTTAAAGCCGAATTTGGATACAAAAAGATTTCCCAAACTTTAAACATCCCAAGGAGCACTGTGCAAGTGATCATATTGAAATGGAAGGAGTATCAGACCACTGCAAATCTACCAAGACCCGATCGTCCCTCTAAACTTTCATCTCAAACAAGGAGAAGACTGATCAGAGATGCAGCCAAGATGCCCATGATCACTCTGGATGAACTGCAGAGATCTATAGCTGAGGTGGGAGAGTCTGGCCATAGGACAACGATCAGTCGTACACTGCACAAATCTTGCCTTTATGGAAGAGTGGCAAGAAGAAAGCCATTTCTCAAGATATCCATAAAAAGTCTGGTTTAAAGTTTGCCACAAGCCACCTGGGAGACACACCAAACATGTGGAAGAAGGTGCTCTGGTCAGATGAAACCAAAATCGAACTTTTTGGCCACAATGCAAAACGATATGTTTGGCGTAAAAGCAACACAGCTCATCCCCACTGTCAAACATGGTGGTGGCAGTATCATGGTTTGGGCTTGCTTTTCTTCAGCAGGGACAGGGAAGTTGGTTAAAATTGATGGGAATATGGATGGAGCCAAATGGAGGACCATTCTTGAAGAAAACCTGTTGGAGTCTGCAAAAGACCTGGGACAGAGATTTATCTTCCAACAAGACAATGATCCCAAACATAAAGCAAAATCTACAATGGAATGGTTCACAAATAAACGTATCCAGGTGTTAGAATGGCTTGAGTTGGGTTGAAAAGTTCAAGGGGGCCGAATACTTTCGCAAGGCACTGTACATTTTTTTAGGGACCAGTCCAGCTCTGACATGGCTTTGATTGGCCTGTATGTTAGATACCCTCATAAATGACTCCATCTAAGAAACTACACCCCTTAAAGTATTCAAAACAGCATTTGGGAAGTTTATTTAGCCATTAGGTGTTTCACAGGAATTAAAGCAAAGTGGAGGTGAAATGTCCAAATTTAATTTTTTTTTCAGATTTTCAATTTTTATCCATTATTCACAAGAACACGGTAGATGTGACCAGGGAACTGAAACTTCATATTGATTCCCAAGATTCTGCAGTTTTCAGAGATATCCCATATGTGGCCCTAGTGCGCTATTTGACTCAACCACAAGCCCCAGAGTAGGAGGACACCTACCGGAGACTCTGGGTCTCATTTTTATTATGATTTCATTTAGGCGCCATTTCAGGTTTGTGGACACCCTATGGTGCTTAAATGTAATAAACACCCCTAAAAAGAGCCCATATTGGAAACTACACCCCTTAAGGAATATATCCAAGGGTGTAGTGAGTACATCGACCCCACAGGTGTTTCACAAATTTTTTAGCCTTAGGCTGTGAAAACTAAGTATTTTTTTCCAACAATCTGCAATTTTAGATGAAAATATTGAATTTTTACAAAGAATCCTGGAAAAAAAGCATCCCATATTTTGTTATGCAATTTCTTCCAAGTTCGGCAACACCCTACATGTGGGTGTAAATTGCTGTTTGAGCGCATGAAAGGGCGTATAAGGGAGGGAGCACTATTTGGCTTCTGGATCTCAGATTTTGGTGGGTGCCATGTCACATTTGCAAAGCCCCCAAAGTACCAGAAGAGGTGAAACCTTCCAGAAGTCACCCCAATTTGCATTCAACACCCCTCATGGATCTCATCTAGGGGTGTATTGTGCATTTTGGGAACACAGGTGTTCCATAGTTTTTTTTAGTGTTGGGCCATGAAAATGGGGGGAAAAAATGCAGTTCTGTCATTGTTTTTTGGGTTTCAATCTTACAGCGTTCACTGTGCAGTGTAAATAACAGGATAACTTTACTGTGTGGGTACAATTGCAATGATATAAATTTTATATAGTTTTTTATGTTTTACTACTTTTACACAATAGAAATGTCTATAAAATATTGCGTTTTTATGTTGTCCTATTCTGACAGCCATAACTTTTTTATTTTGGTGTGTGCGTAGCTGTGTAGGGGCATATTTTTTGCTGGCTGAATTGATGTTTTTATTGGTACTATTATGGGGTTCATATGACACTTTGATTACTTTTTATTAAGGTTTTTGTGAGGAGTTTTGCACAAAATACAGCAATCTTGGTAGTATTTTTTTTTTATTTTTTACCGCGGTCACTATGCTGTATAAATGACATGCTAGATTTACTCAGCTGGTTGAAACAATTACAGCGATACCCAAATTCTATTTTTCTTTATGTGTTACTGCTTTTACACAATATTGAGTAGAAATTACTGCAAAAAGAATACAGACAACACGCAACCTCATGCGGGTAACCTTTGTGATAAAAGGAAAATAGCGGTAATAGCAGAACTGCTCACCTGAATAAGTTGTGCAAAAGATGGCACAACTCATACGATAGTGTGTGTGTAGTACAATCCCCAAGAATTATGGCCGAGCTACCCTCTGCCTGGGTTCGGAGATCCTCCACAGGTAGTTTTCGGTGGACTCCGGTCAAGATAGCAAAATATGTTAATTCCACGTTTGAACAACGGGTATTATCGTAGCGACAGAATTATGAGCGCTCAGGCTATAGTTTAAAATACGTGAAAAAAGGACACTTAGTGCCTGACCAAATAAATTAGTGCCTTATTTATTTCACTAAAGTACTTATATCCATTATAAGAATCCATTATATCAGAGGATGTATGAACCGTACTGGCACTGCCTACATCCACGCTGGGCCCACCCCCATCAGCACTGACACCACCAACATCCGCACTGAGCCAGCCCACATCAGCTGTTTTCTTCTCGTTAGACAGGTGGCCATGGACAGCAAGACAAACCCCAAGAAATTCTTTAAGCGTATAAATGGCAAAAAGCCAACATCAGAGAATGTAGGACCCTTACAAAACTGTAATGGGGAGCTGGTCACTGGGGATCAGAAGAAGGCAGAGGTACTACTTAGGTTCTTCAGCTGTACCTTCTTCTGATCCCCAGTGACCAGCTCCCCATTACAGTTTTGTAAGAGTCCTACATGCTCTGATGTTGGCTTTTTGCCATTTATGTTTAAAGAATTTCTTGGGGTTTGTCTTGCTGTCCATATCCACCTGCCTTTCATATTGTATTTTAGCTGCTTTGATCACTTTTTTACAGATTTTATTAAGCTCTTTGTAATTTTCAAAGCCTGATGCTGACCTCTCTGACTTATATTTTTTAAATGCCCTTTTTTATTATTTATTGCCCTTTGCCCTTTTTTAGTTTTAATCGCCTATACTTGTTACCCATAGAAATTTTGATATAAATTTTCCCAGAGTATATTTAAAGCTCTCCCATTTGGCTTCTACATCACTATTTGCTAATAGGTGCTCCCAGTCTATGTCCTGTAGTGCAGCCCTCAATAAGGGCAAATTGGCCCTTTTAAAATTAAGGGCCACATGTATGAAACGGTTTTGGCCTAAAACTCACTTTTTTCCACTTATGGGGAAAAAAGTGAGTTTTAGACCAAAACTGTTTCGTACATGTGGCCCTAAATGTTTTTGCCCTCCCGCTGTATTTCTTTTTTTCCAGTTTACACTAAAATGAATTATACGGTGGTCGCTGTTACCTTGATTTTCAGAAACAGTGGCCCCTCCAACAAGTTCTGCTTTGCTATAAATGACCAGATCCAATAGAGCATCACTTCTAGTGGAATCCTCCACAAACTGCCCCATATAATTATCCTGTAACAGATTGAGGAACTTCCTTCCCTTTGCAGTTGATGCAGAACCATAACCCCAGTCAATGTCTGGGTAATTAAAGTCGACAATTATTACCACCTGTGCTTCCCGCACCATTTAATTATGCACCTGTTCTTCTATCTCCTCAGTGATGTTATTGGGTCTATAGATCACGCCAAAAAATATTTTTTTTCAGCATTAACCCCTCATTGTGTTTCTACCCACAATGTTTCCACATCTTCACTATCTTCACCCTTTATTGCCTCTTTCACATTTGCCTTCATATCACTCCTTACATACAGACACACTCCTCCTCCCTTCCTGTTTGCTCTGTCCTTCCTAAATAGATTAAAACCTTGAAGGTTGACATCCCAATCATGTGAGGAGTCCAGCCATGTTTCAGCAATACCAACCACATCAACCAGCTCCTCTAGAACTAGCGCCTCAAGCTCCCCCATTTTGGTTGATAGACTTCTGGCATTTGTGAATAGACACTTTAAGTTCCCTTCCAGTTTTACACTTTCCATCAACGGTATTGGATTATATCTAACACGTTCATTAGATGGCATGGGATCATACATTACCCTTTCAGATAATGGCATGGAATTATACATCTCTCCTTGGTAGATGGCATAGGATTATACATTACACATTTAGTAGACAGCATGGGATTATACTGTATAGTACACATTCAGTAGATGTCATGAGATTACATGAGATATTGTGGGCCCCTATATCATCAATGAGTGAATGCAACACATGGATCTCCTTATCCACTGCGCTAGTCCTACCCCCCACAGTTCACTTCTCCACCTGATGATATAGTCTGCCCACTCTCTAACCTATCTACCCCTACATTTTCTAGATTGTCGTCCCTTCTCATCCCTAGTTTAAATACTTCCCCCAGCACAGCCGACCCCTTCCATTCAGGTGCAATTTATCTGTAGAAAACAGATTGTACCCCAATGAAAAATCAGCCCAGTGCTCTAAGAATGCTTCTGTCCTACACCAAGACATCAGCTATGCATTTAACTCCCTGAGCTCTCACTGTCTTTCCTGTGTAGCGCATGGCATAGGTAGTATTCCAGAGAACACAACCTTGGAGGTCCTTTTCTTCAGCTTGGAGCCTAATTATTTACAATTATTCTTTAGAATCCTCCACCTAGCGTGTATTCTGTCATTGGTTCCAACATGGACCACAACAGCTGGGTCATTGCAGCCCCTCCCAGTAATTTATTCACCCGGTTCACCACATGCTGAACCCTGGCACCAGGGAGACAGCAAACCATTCGGTTGAGGCAGTCCTGGCGACAAATTATTCTATCCGTCTTCCTGATTAAAGAATCCCCTACTACTAACTGCCTTTTCCTACCTGCATTCCCATCCCCCTGACTACTAGTTGGGCTGCTCTTCCGGCTGCAAGGAAGAGAAGTGTTCACTAGGGCTGCCATTTCTGAGATTGATTCCCTAGCATTGTCACCCAACTTGGCAATTTTGCTAGGAATCTCAGGAACAGAAGCATCCTTCCTTTTTCTGGTATACCTAGAACTCCCCCTAACTTCATTAACCCAGCTACACGGCTCCTCCTGCTGATCTAATACTCCACTCTCAACATTTAGCCCACTAACTGTTTGCTCAGTGAGAAGCAAACTCCTCTCATGATAGTCAATCACCTCAGTTCTGCATTTTGCTCCTCTAGATCTATAATGCGAGCTACCACAGTAGCAACATGCTCACATCTGTCACAATGGTATTCACCCTGGACCACTTGCTCCAGTAGGTCATACATATGGCAGATTGTGCACTGATGAAAATTGCCAGTCATGCTGTCCATTATCCCGGTGCAACAGCAATGAAGTTTAAAAAAGAAAGGTTATTGAGATTAAAGTAATAAATAAATAAATAAGTTTGTTTACTTACCAGATTGTCTCTCCTGTTTTTCCTCTGGTTTTTTAACCCACACTTCGATTCCCTTAACTCAATGAACCAAGCTCTGGAGCCAAAGATATAATCAACACTATCACAGGTTGTGAACTTCAAGATGATCCCTCTGTTCTTTTCCTACTCATGTTGCCTATGAACGTACATTCTTTCAAGGGTTGCCAGACCACTTCCTTCTGATTGCTGCTAAAGCACTCACTCCTAGAAGGTGGAGACCCACCCAAGTAACCTCCATAGCACAGTGGCTCAAAGAGTTTTTCCACTTGTAACATATGGAGGAGATCACAGCGGATCAAAATCAATCCCTTGAAAGATTCAATGAAATGTGGAGGGAATGGATAGCCTTTACCTCTTCCCCAGAAAATAGTAGCTTTACTTAATCATTTATTCTTTTACATATGGACCTCTCTCATTTAGCCAATATATCAGAAGTTTCTTGAGCGGTATGAAGGGCCTGTCGAGTCGAGAAAGATGTCCATCCAGTTCAGCCTATTTTGCTAAAGTGTTGATCCAGAGGATTAGGCAGAAGCCAATTGTCGTCATTTTAGGGAAAAAATTCCTTCGACCAATCTGGCAATGAGAATAAATCCCTGGATCAATGCCCCTTCTTCAGAATCCTAGTCACTATAACTTGTTATACTATTACACTCTAGAAATGCATCCTTACCCTTTTTGAACTTTTTTATTGAATTCACCATGACAAGTTCCTCTGGCAGAGAGTTCCAGTCTCATTGCTCTTACAGTAAAGAATCCCTTTCTATGTTTATGTAGAAACTTTCTTTCCTCAAGACGTAGAGGATGCCACCTTGTTCTCTATACAGTCCTGGGTATAAATAAATCTTGAGAGAGATCTCTATATTGACCCTTAATATATTTAAACATATTTATTATGTCCCCTCTGAAGCGGTCTTTTCTCTAAACTAAATAACCCTAATCTTGCTAATCTTTATGGGAATTGCAGTCCACCCAGTCCTTTTATTATTTTTGTTGCCCGCCTTTGTACCTGTTCAAGCTCTACAATGTCTTTCCTGTGCAAAAACTGTACACAATATTCCATGTGTGGTCTAGCCAGTGACTTGTATAATGGGAGAATAATGTTCTCATCATTTGCATCTATATCCCTTTTAATATACCTCATAATCCTGTTTGCCGTGACAGCTGCTGACACTGGCTGCTGCAATTAAGTTTACTGTCCACTAGGATTCCCAAGTCCTTCTCCATGTCACTTTACCCAACCTTTTTCTGTTTAATATGTAATCATGGAATGGATTTTTCCTCCCCATGTGCATAACCTTGCATTTATCTGTGCTAAATATGGACACCCAAATATGTACAGTGTGTACGGAAAGTATTCAGATCCCTTTAATTTTTTCACTCTTTGTTTCATTGCAGCCATTTGGTAACGTCATAACAGTTCATTTTTTTGCTCATTAATGTACACTCTGCAACCCATCTTGAAAGGAAAAAAAACAGAAATGTAGATCGTTTTGCAAATTTATTGACCCCTTAAGGACCCGGCGTTTTTCCCTCCTTGCCTTCCCAGAGCCATAACTTTTTTTTATTTTTCCTCTTACATAGACATGGGAGGGCCTCTAAATTGCAAGACAAGATGTACTTTCTAATGGTGTTATTCACCGTACTATAGAATATACTGGGAAACCGCAAAAAAAATTCCAAGTGGGACAAATTGTGAAAAAAACGTACTTTTGCCATGATTGCGGGTGTTTTGCTTTTACGGCGTTCAATCTTTATAATGTGCTATCTGTATTCTACAGGTTATTACGCATCCGACAATACCAAACATGTAGGGTTTCCGTCATCTTTTGGTACCGTAAAACAATTCCAAACATTTTCTATTTTTGAAATTTGCGCCGCAGCGCCATTTTGTGCGACCAATAACTTTTTGTACTAACCCCTACGGACGTCATTGAGGGTGCATTTTTTGCGGGCTGAAGTGTACTTTCTATTGCTAGCAGTTTGGAATTCATGCGACTTTTTCGATCACTTTTGTTCCATTTTTTAAGTGACGTAACATGACCAAAAAACGCAATTTTGGCGTTTGGAATTTTTTTTCTTCTACGGTGTTCAACGTACGGGATAAATGATGTTACATTTTTATAGATCAGACTTTTTTAGACATGACGACACCAAATATGTGTAACTTTTTTATTATTTTATTGTTTTTATTTGTAAAATGGGGAAAGGCGGGTGATTTGAACTTTTAATACTTTTTTTTTTTGTACTTTAAAACTTTATTTCCTTTTATTTTTACTTTAACATTGAGTCCCCCTATGGTGCTTGACCACTAGGGGGCGTGATCGTTAATACAGTCTAATGCATTGTATAGACAATGCATTAGACTGTACCAAGATGGCGGACGGAAGTGGGGCAAACCAGGACACGGCAGTGACGGAGGTCTTCACAAGGCTCCCCGCTGCCATGTCCAGGCGTCGGATCGCTGCAGGTATGCTGTGGCGATGCCGATCACCCTGAAGGTCACGGCAATCTTTGTCGCGGCGTCTAAGGAGTTAAACAGCGTGGACGGGCGACGCTGCTCACTCCCGCTGTACCGGCCGGGTGTTAGCTGCGATCAGCCGGCGGCTGTGCAGGGGGTCAAGTCTCTCCAGAGATGCTCAATTGGGTTTAGGTCAGGGCTCTGGCTGGGCCAGTCAAGAATGATCACAGAGTTGTTCTGCAGCCACTGCTTTGTTATTTTAGCTGTATGCTTAGGGTCATTGTCATGTTGGAAGATGAACCTTCGGCCCAGTCTGAGGTCCAGAGCACTCTGGAAGAGGTCTTCATCCAGGATCACTCTGTACTTGGCGCATTCATTCCTTCAATTGCAACCAGTCGTCCTGTCCCTGCAGCTGAAAAACAACCCCATAGCATGATGCCTCCACCACCATGTTTCACTGTTGGCATTGTATTGGGCAGGTGGTGAGCAGTGCCTGGTTTTCTCCACACATACCACTTAAAATTAACACCAAAAAGTTCAATCTCCGTCTCATCAGACCAGAGAATCTTATTTATCATGGTCTGGGAGTCCTTGATGTGATTTTTTTTTGAAAGTGTATGCAGGCTTTCATATGTATTGCACTGTGAAGAGGCTTCCAACGGCACACTCTGTCATAAAGCCCCGACTGGTGGAAGGCTGCAATGATAGTTGACTTTTTGGAACTTTCTCTCATCTCCCTACTGCATCTCTGGAGCTCAGCCACAGTGATCTTGCGGTTCTTCTTTGCCTCTTTAATCAAGGCTCTTCTCCCACGATTGCTTAGTTTTGTTGGATGGCCAGGTTGAGGAAGAGTTGTGGTCTACCCAAACTTCTTCCATTTAAGGATTATGGAGGCCCACTGTGCTCTTAGGAATCTTGAGTGCTGCAGAAATTCTTTTGTAACCTTGGCCAGATCTGTGCCTTGTCACAATTCTGTCTCTGAGCTCGTTGGGCTGCTCCTTAGACCTCATGAGTCTCATGTGCTCTGACATGCAATGTGAGATGTGAGGTCTTATATAGACAGGTGTGTGCCTGGACTCCAATGAAGGAGTAGAACCATCTCAAGGAGGATCAGAAAGAAATGGACAGCATGTGAGTTAAATATGAATGTCACAGCAAAGGGTCTGAATACTTATGGCCATGTGATATTTCAGTTTTTCTTGTTTAATAAATTTGTAAAAAAAAAATCTACATTCTGTTTTTTTTTCTTTCAAGATGGGGTGCAGAGTGTACATTATTGAGTAAAAAAATGAACTTTTTGGATCTTACAAAATGGCTGCAATGTAACAAAGAGTGAAAAATTTAAAAGGGTCTGAATACTTTCCGTAACCATTGTAAATAATTTTTTCACCCATTTCAAAGGAAAATGTCATAGTAAAGAGTTTACTAATTGAGGATCTAAGGAAATGTTCAAGGCAATAGTACCTTACAATTGCTTAAAAGGCTAAAATCTATCCAATAAATCCACCAGAGCAGGCAAAGACGTTGTTCGTTGCATGATGAGTAAAAGGAGGGTATCAGCAAAGGCTGCACACTTATATTGATTGCTCACAATTAAGATTCCTTTTCCGTCTTTGTCAGTCTTGATAGACTGCATGAGATATTTCATTGCAATCTCATAAAAGATGGGTGATAGTGGGCAGCCCTGTTGTGTCCCATTACAAATACGGAAAGGTTTAGATAAAGAGCCATTGATTATAATTTGTGTAGAGCGAGACCGATACAGTGCAAAAATTCTCAGCATCATGACTGGCCCAAACCCTTCAATGGACAGGGTAGACCTCAAAAAGTGGCAGTCAACCCTATGGAAATGCCTTCTCTGCATCTAAAGACAGCAACATGAGAGAAGTCTGGGATTGCTGTACCTGGTGGATGATGGAAATGTTTTAAGGTATTGTCTTGGGCCTCTCTCTTAGGCAAAAAACTCACCTGGTATAGGTGTGTCAGGTCCTCTAATATAGTATTAAGTCTAATTGCGATGAGCTTTGCATATAACTCTGTATCCGTATTAAGTAATGATATGGGTCTATGATAAAGGTCCTTTCCCGGCTTGGTGATCACACTGATGTGCCTGTGCCATCTTGGGCAGAGCAGTGCTGAATGCGGCTGATACAAGACAGCAGTCTGTGTGGGCAGTAAAAGCCACTTAGAGGCTGTAAGATGCCGGATTGCCAGCAACGATTCACTGATGTCGCTAGGCAGTTTTATCTAAAACTACCGGTGCCCCGAACCTTGCCGGGCTCCAGGCCGCTGCCGTGGGCCTGGAGCGCCGATGGTCTGTTCAACCGTATGTTCGTCCGCTAGACGAACATACAGCTGAAGGCTTCCGTGGAGCAGAGAGCGGATGCTCTCTGCTCTGCGGAGTAACCCGGCGAGCCGGCACAGGCAGTGTGAGTACGTCATCAGGGCATGAGAGAAAGGTGAGTACTGGTGCTTTTTATTTTATAAATGCGCTATTACCTAGCTACCTATACTGGGGAGCCTATTACCTATTAATAAATATATACTGGGACCCTATTACCTACCTACCTATACTGGGGAGCCAATTACCTATTCATAAATATATACTGTGGCCCTATTACCTACCTACCTACCTATACTGGGGAGCCTATTACCTATTAATAAAAATATACTGGGGCCCTATTACCTACCTACCTATACTGAGCAGCCTATTACCTAATAATAAATAGATTGGGGCCACATTACCTATTAATAAATATACTGAGGCCATATTACCTGCCTGTATATACTGGGGCCATATTACCTATTAATAAATATATACTGGGGCCCTATTACCTATTAATAAATATATACTGGGGCCATATTACCTATTAATAAATATACTTGGGCCATATTACCTGCCTGTATATACTGGGGGCCATATTACCTGTCTATATATACGGGGGTCATATTACCTACCAATATATACTGGGCCATATTACCTGCCTATATATACTGGGGGCCCTGTTATCTGCCTAGCTATATATTGGGGCCATATTACCTGCCTATACATACTGGGGGCCCTATTACCTGCCTAGCTACATACTGGGGGCCATATTAGCTGCCTAGCTATATACTCAGGGCCATATTATATATCTATATATACTGGGGCTCTATTATCTATCTATCTATCTAGCTATCTATATATCTATCTATTCTGGGGGCCGTATTACCTACTTATACTGGGGGCCCTATTACCTACCTATATGGACTGGGGGCCCTATTATCTATCTATATACTACGGGCCCTATTACCTATCTACAGACTGCGGGACCCTTTTTTCTATATATCTACCTACTGCGGAACATATAACCTTTATACCCACCTACTGGTGGACATATAACTTATATACCTACCTACTGAGGAGACCTATATACCTACCTACTGGGAGGGGGTCTATAAACCTACCTAATAGGGGGCTATAAAGGAATGATGGGTGATTCTTCATCCCCCACAGCAGACACCTGGTTTTTCTATCATCCCCCCAGTAGGTAGATAGGTATATATGTGCTGGAAAAGTGAGGATTCTAAAATGTTTCTGTTGTAAATTCTGCTGAGACGAGTCATGGTCATAGAGAAGAGAAGGGAAAGTGAACGAATCCGATCAGAAAAGACGTCTCCTGTAAGTCACTAAATGTAACTGCAGTGTAGTCACTTATATTTCTGCAGAGCATCTACATACAACTAGTACCTACCGCTCTGTATGGCGGTAATATACGTCTTCAGAGCCTGTGTACAAATGATCGTCACATGCAGTGGTCGTGTTTGGCCATGGTCTGGCAGTATTATTTGATCCTTAAGTAGTAATAGTTTTGGGTCTTGGTTCTGTAGGAGTTTTTTTGTTTGTCTTTTTGTGTGTTTTTTTTGTATTTTTGGTGACTGTAATTTATTACATTACACTGTCATACGGAGGTGAGCGCTTTTGAAAAAAGCAAATTTGTCATTGCTGATTTTCATTGTACAGTGATTGCTGAGGTGATGGACAGGATCTATGTGGAATATGCAGAAAATTAATGACAGGAACAGAAGTTTTTTCTCTGTAAAAACACATGTCGCAGTTCACAATGTGGCGTGAAAAATGCTGTGTGAACCCAGCCCTACGGAGGAAAACATAACAGAAAGGGCCCGGGCCCCGGATGTTTTGGGACCCTAGCAACGCCCCTGCTGAGGAGCAAGATTAATTCTTGCTGGTGAAAACTTCAGGTACCAGTAAAAATCTATATAAGGTGCAGCAGGCACCACGTAAAAACAATGAGATTGTGCTGCTTATAGGCATGTGATTTATGTCTTTTTTTGTGTCCCAATATGGTTTACATGCATTAGTTAAATAATTAATGCCTTTGGTGTCCCCTTGTGGCCTTTGTTTGTAAGATTTTACAAATGTTTATTGTTTCCTGATTAAAGGGGATTTGCCAGGACGCAAGTTTCTTACCTTCCTTATCAGCACAGTGAGAATGTCAACAAATCACGCTGAGTCATGAAGGCTGCAGGGCTGAGAGGGGAGGGGGTGAGTAAGGAGTGAGGGAAAAAGGGAGCGTCTCAAAACTTAAGTGAAATAATAAACAGTACAACAGTGGATTCTCAATACAGCAAGACACAGCCTCATAGACTGCACTTTCTACCCGGTGCCTTAAAAGCTCATTCATTTTGCCTGTCATCAGATAAGAAGTGTTTCACGCAAGCACGGCCAGTCAGCTCCTGGGTCATGTCTAGTGGAAGCTTTCAGGTAACTAAGGGGGATTTAGAAATGCTGTAGCTCTCAGAGTCTTCACCTTTTGTAATCACATATATTTAGAAAAGTGATTAAATACCCATTTTGGAGGTTTCCACGTCAACATTACATGGTGGAAAAACCCCTTTAAGAGGAACTTCTTTTGCATTATGGGTAGATGACTCATTTCACCTCATGTCTGTACAGAGAGGACATCATAAGCCATCTCATCTCTACTCTTGTTGAAGCATAGTTGGTAAGCTATAAGGTTGTGAAAATGTCTAGCTATATCTAACTTCATAAGCACTGCTAGTACAGTTTAGAACTTGTTGTATGTAGTTATGACAGATTATACTTTGCTGTAATTCAGATTGGCCTGGACATGCTATCCACCATGTAAAGTTTACTGTATTTCTACTTTGCATACTGTTTTTATGTTTATTACAAACAGCCTATGTATATTCTAATGTACATTTTTGTTTGTCCGTCAATATTACCCTAATCCTACGTCCTGTTAATAAAGCTTCAGACTTCAAACACGGTCGTAATTATGGACAAGTAGGAAGGCGTTTAGCTGCCTGTCGAGCTCCACATAGACCCCGGGGGTACGTGAAGTGCGGGTGGGACAGGGATTAATCCCATAATATGGCTAAAATTGCCCTGGGTACAGTAAAATATATCCAGCAGTTTATGACAAGACATACAAAGAGGGCAGTCTAATCTATAACCTCTGCTCAGAAGGTGCAATCATCTATACTTTGTCTTATGACATGGACTTCATGCGACATAATACAAAGGATCTGTGAGAGTTAGGAAAGGATTTTAAGGATAAAAAACTTTTTTATTGGCAAGGGTTTTCCCATGTCTTGATCTCTTTTTTTAAAAAAAGGTTCTAAAAAATTATTCGGGAACCCACTTATTGCAGACTTTGCTCTGTGGCTCTTCATAACATCTGAGATAAAAAAAAACCCTTGTAAAGGACAAAAATACTAAAAATGAGTGGAAAAAACCAAAAGGTAGTTTTAAAATAAGAAAAAGAAAACTGATTTAGTGACCAAAATGAAACAATTACTCTGCAACGCCCAGACAATCCTACATCTATTTTAGCAGAACCAGGGGAAGGTTCTGGTGTAACATCTCACTTTAACATCACCGAGCTCAAACAAATAGCACTGGAGGCTGCTAATGTCATCTTACCCAACTTGCCAGAATCTTTTTACAAACCCCGGGTTGAAAAATTTTTTAAAAATGAAGAGACGGTGTCAGCATAAAAAGGATAGATGACTTGGAAGAGAGAACTTTTAACACTGAAAACGATGTTGAGGATCTACAAGGAAGGTATAAGACGATTTGGAAAACCGTTCAATACGGAACAATTTAAAATAACTGGGTTTCCCAGAATTTAATTAGCAAAAATTAACACACAATGCAAGACGGAGATACGGGGAGTATTGGAAACCCCTCAGAAAGTGAAAAGGGTAGAGAGACCCCCACGTTTAGGCCGGTGTATAATTACCATCCGATACAGAGAGGTGCCAAAAAAACAGGCCAAAGCAAGCAATATGACTTTTTTGGATAAAGGATAAAGAGAATTTTTGCTACATCAATTAAAGAGTTTGGAATAAAAATTGCAGGTGCAGATTAAAATTTCCCAAATTTTAGGCTGAAGTAACCCAGGAAAAAAAGTTTTGATTATATACCAGCCACTTTAAGGAACTGTCCCCCTGCTGGGGCAAAATAAGCTATGTCAGATATGCTTTCCCGTTGTAAATGTTTTAGTTTTTTCGTGTATTAAATCTCAACTGCATTTTCAGCAAGAAAAGTCATTCGAAGAGTCTTCGAAGAGAGATTTTTACCCAAAACCCCATTGAACCCCCCCGGCCCCCTCAATGATAAACCCTATTACCTTTTTTGAATGGGTTTAAAAACCTGTGAATAACTGTCATGGGGGGGCTACCCTTTGGGGGGTGGTAACATACTCTTGATAAGATTTGAGGGGGAAAAACTCTAAAAAATGTGCATTTAAGAATAAGGGCCAGGTTTGGGAAACACGGTTTGACACTGTTTTTGCGCCCCGCAGGGGGATAAACCCTTTTGACAGGTTCCTTTAAAGTTTTCCAAATTTGGATAACCCAAACTAAATTCCAAGATCCCCGTCCAGTGGAAGGGTTTGGCCCGGTAGGATGCTCCCCGGGGGTTTTCACCCGGGTCGCAGACATACCTGTGTCCCACTGGTGTTATTATTGTTACATGATGTGTTCCCCAGAGGTAACACATTTATATGGAGGTTCCCTTAATTTATGGCATCCAAAGAAGAATTTAAATTGTTACTACAAGGTTGGTGGCTTGAATATCTTACTCTGAAAGTGAAACATACACATAATCCACAGCTTTTATGGGATACAGGAAACCTCATCCCTCATGCTGCCAAAATAAAATGGGAAGTTGAACACAATCTTGTTAAGTTTAGTTCTGCTCTGCGAAGTGCTTATACAAATTTCCAGGATAATGTCAATTCCATAACAAAACAAGCATGGCAGTCTGCAAAACATCAATACAAGTTCTGGCTGGAGAAAAAAGAGAAAAATTGCATTTTTATCAAAGGAGAATAGATTGTTAAGATATGGGAATAAATGTGAAAAATTACTAGTACTAGCCAAAGGCTTGTACGACTCCTGTAAAAGATTTGTTAGGAATCCTACATTCACATCCCAAGGCAATTAATGATACATTCCGCTCCTTTTATGAAACATTGTAATCTGAAGATGGGAATCTTGCTAATGTTTATTTTTTTATGCTAAAACATCTAAATTGACTGCATATTTCCGAGTCAGATAAGAATTTGTTAAATTCCCCAATCTCAATGACGGAACTGAAAGAGGCAATTAATTGTTTAAAAAACAATAAGGGCAACATGTATGAACGTTGGCGCTGACAGGCCAGTTCTAAACAGCTTTAAGGAAGTGTAGAATGCGCCAGAATGTATGAATCTGTTTTTCTGCAGTTCATACATACAGGCGCATTGTAGTGCCAATACGACAAGTCTTTCTTAGGCAGACCACCTTTAACTTGGTCTAGCAGTTCTAACAGTTCTGTGCCTAGATTTGGCGTTAAAGAATCATAAATGTATCTACTTCTATGAATGTGGTGTGACACGCCCCCAGAATGCCCCTAAACTTTGACGCACTAAAAAGTGTCTTTGGTGCATTACAAAAGGCACTTATCACGACACAGTTTGGAGTGCACCTGTTCATACATTCTTTTTGGATCAAAGTACAGCAGAAAACTGATGTAGCCCTGTTCATACATGTTGCCCTAAGTCTCCAGGACCTGACTTTTATTTCGGGGAATTTCATAAAATTTTAAATGATCAAATTACACCGGATTTACTATCTCTTTGTCAGGGCTAGGCGGCGCTCAGCCTGTGGGGAGCAACAGTCTGCAGCAGCTGGTTTACGACCCCGCCCTGATAGACAGTCTGCTGACAGCTCTGTGAGTGACAGAGGCCCAGCCACTCTGGACAAGGGGCGTGTCACACCAGCCAATGGGAGGACCCGGGGCGGTATCCGGGAATCCCATTTAAACTCCCTGCAGGCTGAGTGCGGCGTCTGTGATATTCTCCTGGCTGCCTTGTTACTTGTGCTTTATATTGTGTTTGCTTACCCGGGTGTACCAGACCTTGCTTTTTTTCTGACCCTGTCTTGCATTTGATTTTGTAACCGCTCCGTTCGTGTTTGCCCTCGGCTTGTTTACGTTTTCTCTCTGGTTCTGATTTGTGGCTTGGCGTTCCCGATTTGTTATGGACCCGGACTGTCTGACCTTTCTTCCTCTGAGGCCCCAGCACTTTTAGCAGTGCAGGGACTGTCGCCCAGTTGGGGTCTCCCGCCTAGGGCAGCACGTAAAGTAGGCAGGGACAGTGGGCTGGGTTCCCAGTCAGGGCTCACTGTACTCCCTTGACGTGACATTTATCAAAGGCGAAACGTTACTACTCTCCCTTACTATGAACCCCAGGACAGCTCTGGTAGAGCAGATGCAGGGGCTTACCCAGCTAGTCCAGGATTTGGCGCTGCGGGTACAACAGCAAGAGACTTCCCCAAGTCTGAGAGTCCATGCGCTACCTCCCCCTTCTGTGGAACCCCTATTCAGTTCCCTGACAGGTTTTCAGGCAATGGGAAAGGGAAATTTTTTTACTTTTTGGGAAAGAATGTCGCCTGTATATTAGGCTCCGCCAGTACCCCGGGCAATGAGGAGCAGAGGGGGTGGGAAGTGTTATGTCATTACTTCAGGGTCCCCTCAGGATGGTGGCATTTTCGTTCCCACTGATTCGCCAGAACTGTCTTCTGTGGACAGGTTCTTGGTCTCCTTGGGGCATCCCTTTTTGATGACCTGATAGGGAAGCTGTGGCCGAGGCTCAGCGACCACTTGAGGACAGGGTAAAAGGACTGTGGAGGATTTATTGCTTGAATTTCGCCGTGGTGTGTTCGTCAGGGTGGAACGACCCAGACTTAGATGTCAGTTTAGATTAGGGTTAGCCGACCCATGTGAAGGATATGTTGGTGGCTTACCCTACCCTGGCACTTTAGATAGGCTATGGCTCTAGCGTTCGAATGGACAGATGTTTTAGGGGAGGACGTCGGGAAAAGGTTCCCTTCGGCGGTCCACGCCTCTACACCCGCTCTTTCCAATATAAATTCCGAGGAGCCCATACAAGTGGGGGCTTCTTCAGCAACTGCTGCCAGCAACCGTAGGACGTCTTGGCGTATGCAGAGATTATGCTTCTACTGTGGCGTGGATGGACACGGCATCAGGGAGTGCTCCAAAAGGAAGACCAGGTGGAAAAGACTCCAGCGCCTAGGTGATTTGCAGGAAGGTCACTAGGCGAACAGGTATTTCCATTGTATTAAAAAAATTTGCTGTCAGTTAAGGTCTCATATTTTCTCTGTCGGTTCTGGGAACGCTTTTGTGGATTCTGGGTCAGCACCCAATTTTATAGTGCGTCCTTCGCCAAACGTCTGGTCTCCCTTTGGAGACCTTATCTGATTTCCTGCGGGTGGTGGCTATTGACTCAACTCCACTGGCTAGGGCATGATTCAACATTGTACTCCTGAGCTCGAGATGTTGGGGGGAAATCATACATACTGAAAAAGTTTTTCTATTTATCATGGAGGGGCCGCCGTGATGTTGGTGTTGGGGCCGCCTGGTTCAGAATCATAACCAGTGTTTGACTGGAAAATTTAGGGGAATTTTTCAAGTGGGGGCATCAGTGCTTTGACAGAAGTCTTCCGATCATACTGGGCAATACAGAGGTGGAGCAGATTCCTGTATTTATTTGTGACTTTGCTGAAGTATTTTCTCAGAAACAGTCGGAGATGCTACCCCCTCATAGATCTTACGACTGTGTCATTGACCTATTGTCTGGAGTGAGATTTCCTAAAGGGAGGATATATAATCTGTCAGGTCCTGAGAGAATAGACATAAAGCAATAAATTGCAGAAAGCCCTTTAGAAGGGGCATATCTGACCTTTCTGTGTCTCTATGGGTGCAGGGTTTTTTCTTTGTAGGAAAAAAGGATGGAGGGCCCCCCGTCCCTGCATTGACTACCGTGAATTAAATAAGATTTAAATGTAAAAAAACCAATACCCCTTGCCTTGATTTATCTGTTCAAACAGATCAGGGGGCAAAGTGGTTTTCCAAAATGGACTGATAGGTGCTTAACCTCATTTCCCTATCCCAGAAGGGAGAGGTGGAAAACCGCGTCTAACACTCCTGAGTGTCATTTTGAATATCGGGTTATGCCTTTTGGGTTGTGTAATTCACCCGCTGGTTCAGAAGCTGGTTAATGATGTTTTCCGGGAAATTATTGGTTGTTGTATGGTTGTTTATTTTGGATGACATTTTAATCTAGTCAGAAGATTTTGGGAAACATATGTTAAACACGTACAAAAGGTTTTGCAAATCTTGAAGGAAATAGGTTGTTTGTCAAGCTTGAGAAATGTATTTTTGGGGTACAGGAGGTTCCTTTCCTTGGGTAAATCCTGACTCCTAACTCATTTCGTATGGACCCCTGTAAAATTCAGGCTATTCTCGACTGGGTCCGACCTTTGTCCTTGAAGGCCCTACAGCGGCCTTAGGGTTTGCTAATTATTATCATAAATTTATTTGTGATTTTTCTGTCAGTTCGGACGTTGATTGACATGACTAAAAAGGGGGTGAAGTTCAGTAATTGGCAACCTGAGGCCATAGAAGTGTTTGAGAAACTTAAGCAGTGTTTTGTATCAGCTCCTGTGTTGATTCAAGCAGATCATAGCAAACCTTTGTCGTCGAGGTTGATGCTTCTGAGTATGGTGAGGGGCAGTCTGTTCAGGGATCCGCTGCATGGGCTAACCCTTGCCCCTTTTGCCTTCTTTTCGCGTAAATTTTCTTTGGCGGAAAGGAATTATGACGTTGGGAATCGGGAGTTGTTGGCTATTAAGTGGGCCTTCGAGGAATGGCGCCACTTCCTCGAAGGTGTCCAGCATCAATTAACGGTTCTTACTGATCATAAGAACCACACCTTTTTAGAGAGTGCTAAAAGGTTGAATCCACGTCAGGCACGTTGGGCATTTTTTTTACGCGCTTCAATTTTTTTGTTACTTACAGAAAGGTTCTAAAAATGTTAAAAGTGATGCGCTACCTAGAGTTTCTGTGCCAGCCACGTTCCAGGAGGATCTGGTACCTATATTGCCCAAGGAGACTGTTGTCTCAGATATTTCCCCTGATTTGGCCACTGTGATCAAGAACCACCAGGATATGAGACCTGCTGATTGTCCTGTTTCAAAGGTCTTTGTTTGCACTCAGTTCCGGCTACAATTATTAAAAGAATTTCATGACTCTGTTTTCATGACTCCAGGACATCCTGGAGTGTCTGGCACAAAAAGGCTGATTTCTCGTATTTACTGGTGGCTTTTGTTGGCTCGTGATGTTGAGGTCTATGTGGCATCTTGTGAAGTCTGCGCTCGGGCAAAGGTTCCCAGAACTCGTCCTCCTGGTGAACTTTGCCCGCTACCTGTACCTGAACGTCCGTGGACCCACATCTCCATGGATTTATGACGGACCTTCCTCCTTCAGAGGGAAAAACGGTTATTTGGGTGGTAGTGGACCGTTTCAGTAAAATGTGCCATCTTGTTCCATTAAGGGGGTTGCCGTCGTCCAAAAAACTTGCTGAACTCTTTATCAAACACACTGTCAAACTGCATGGTTTACCGGAAAATATTGTTTCGGACAGAGGGGTTCAGTTCGTTTCTCGATTTTGGAGAGCCCTTTGCAAGGCTCTGGGTATCACCCTGTCCTTCTCTTCTGCCTTCCACCCAGAGACTAATGGCCAGACAGAGAGGGTAAATCAAATGGTAATGCGAAAACTCCGTTGTCATGTCTCTGACCAACAGGCAGATTGGGTAAAGTACTTACCTTTGACAGAATTTGCCATTAATAATCAGGATAGTAGCTTATCTGGGACCTCACCATTTTATTGCAACTATGGTTTTCACCCAAGGCATAAGTCATTTTCCAGTGCTAAGTCTGATCACAGCGGGTGGATGTTATCATTAAAGATCTGTGCACATTCTGGGCCCAAGTTCAGAAGAACTTGGTTCATTCCCAGAAAATCCAGAAGAAAAGTTCTGATAGACGGCGTCTTTGTTCTGGATGGTTCGTTGTTGGGGATAAAGTATGGTTATCCACCCGAAACCTGCGTTTGAAAGTTCACTCTGGTAAACTCGCGCCATGTTATGTAGGTCCGTATGTGGTTCAGGAGGCGGCTAATCGGGTGACATATCGTCTCAAATTACCCTCTTGTCTCCAGATAAAGAACGTATTTCATCGCTCACTTCTTAAGAGGTATATCCAGCCTGTGACTCCACCCTCTGGACCTCCTCCTCCAGTTTGTATAGAGGGGGAGTTAGAATACGAGGTTGCCCGAATCTTGGATTCCTGTAAGGTCCAGAGATCACTTCAATATCTGGTCCACTGGAAGGGTTATGGTCCTGAGGAGAGATCATGGGTTCCGGCGAATCCCATCCATGCAGATCACCTGGTAAAGGAATTCCATGAATCTTACCCAGACAAACCCAGACCAGGGAAGGGTCCGGTGGCCCCTCCTAAAAGGGGGGGGGGGTACTGTCAGGGCTAGGCAGTGCTCAGCCTGTGGGGAAAAACAGTCTGCAGCAGCTGGTTTGCGACCCTGCCCTGATAGACAGTCTGCTGGCAGCTCTGTGAGTGAATCGTGGCCCAGCCACTCTGGACAGGGAGCGTGTCGCACCAGCCAATGGGAGGACCTCTGGATCAACACCTTAGCACAGCAGGCTGAACTGGATGGACATCTTGTCTTTTTTCGGCCTTAAAAACTATGAAACTATGAAACTATGACCTGGAGGCCGCTCCAATCAGCTGCAGGGGCGGTATCCAGGAATCCCATTTAAACTCCCTGCAGGCTGAGTGCGATGCCTGTGATATTCTCCTGTCTGCCTTGTTACCTGTGCTTTATATTGTGTTTGCTTTTCCGTGTACCAGACGTCTGCTTGTTTTCCTGACCCTGTCTTCCATTCTGATTTTGTACCTCGCTCCCGTTCGTGTTTGACCTCGGCTTGTTTACGTTTTCTCTCTGGTTCTGATTTGTGGCTTGGCGTTCCTGATTTGTTATTGACCCGGACTGTTTGACATTTCTTCCTCCTGATGGTCCCAGCACTCTAGCAGCACAGCAGGGACTGTTGCCCAATTGGCGTCTGCCGCCTAGGGCAGCACGTCAAGTAGGCAGGGACAGTGGGCTGGGTTCCAGTCAGGGCTCACTGTACCTCTCTTGACGTGACACTCTTTTTAAAAAAAATATTTAGAGGGTGGAGAGATTCCTTCTCAAGATAATATAGCACATATAAAGTTTCTAACAAAACCAGGTAAAGATCTATCCTAAGCAGCTTCTTACAGACCCATCCCTTTATAAATGTTAGTTTGAAGTTAATATCTAAAATTGTCGAACAGATTGGCCAACATACTGCCCAAACTTATCTCTCCTTTACAAATAGGCTTTTTGCAAGGCAGATTAGCAGTCACTAATATTCGCAGAGCTCTGTCAGTTCTGGATGAGATAAAAATCAATCCTGATTTGCACCCCTGCCCAGCAATCATAACTATTGATGATGAAAAAGTATTTGATAATGTCTGCTGGTAATGGTTGAATAGGGTACTAAACTGGGTTTCGCCTGAACATTTAGAAGCTTTTTAAAATCTCTATATAGTTCACCAAAGGAAAGAATATGTACTCTAGGTTTTTTGTCTTCAGCTTCCTCACTTCATAAGGAGCAAGTCAGGACTGGCCACTCTCTCTGCTTTTATTCAATCTTTGGATTGAAACTTTAGTAAGGGCAGTTGAGAAGGATAAAAATATATTGGGAATTAAGGTGGGTGATCAAAGTATTAAAACTGCTTTATTCGCTGTTGATATATTGATGTTTTTATGGCTGATCCAGTAAAATAGGTTTTACCAATTTTTGACCTCAAACAGACTTGGAGAGTCCTCAGGTTTAAGAATCAATATTCCCAAGTGCGAACTATTGAATATTTCCCCAAAAGGTAATTTGATATCCTATAATCCCATCATCCATAAAACCAAGTCAGATCTTATAAAAATGGAACAACCTCCCATTGTCCTTTATGGGTAGAGTAAATTTGATAAAAAATGGACAGCTGACCACTTCCGGGGGCGGGACGCAAGATGACGGCCGCATTTTAAGGGAGCTCCAAAGTGTCCTCTGGTAAATCCGCAGACATCGGGAACATCACCGCTCCGGGAGGCACAACACCCTAATCCCGACGGAGTACAGACCGAGGAGCACAAGAGGAGCCCTATATCACCTTCCTCGGTGGTCCGGAGGCAAAGCTTGGCCTTGTGCAGCCCAGGGCGCAGGAGGGAGAGGGCCCATGGCAGCCAAAGACCGCCCGCTGCAAGTAAGCAGACACCGGACTTGGAGAGACGGGGACCCACGCTACGGCCCCCTTGCTGAGAACTACGGCCCAGCAGTACACAGACGGCTGCAAGCCACCTGCGCAGTGACCAAGAGAGACCAGAGTGACGCGCAGCCGGACCCGGTGAACCGAGGGGTGGCAGCGACCCTCGCACAGAACCTGCCCAGTCGCGACTACGCGCTGCAGCTGCAAATCGCTACGGACCTTGGGGGTCACGGAGGAGTGGAGGACCGGAGAGACGTGCGGCTACACCACCTCTGAGGCGGCAGTACGATCAGACTTACGGACGACTTCTCTGACCAGAGACGCTATAAGGACCCTGAAAGTCCAGCTACCGGAACAGGAGAGGCACCCCAACAACAAGTCGGAGGTGAGACCGTACCAGAGAGAGGGGAGCGCCATTAAGCTCTGGGGGCAACACCGCAACACTGATACCCGGGAGATCTGGGCAGGGAAAACCGCCGGTCAAGTGACTGCCTGCTGTCGGCGGGAAAACCCGCCATTTTGCCCACCGGCCATCTTATTGCAACCAGCGGGAATACCCGACACCCCAACCTTCTCCAGGGGAGGATCGGGACAACTCAATACCAGAGACACCCCCCTTTACCATTGTATTCCCTATAGGGTCACAGCGCTGAGACCAGAACCTCTCACACACGTGCCTTATTAGGGAAAACAGGGGGGCCGCGCTCGGCCAAAGTGCAAGCCTCACTACTGCATAACACGCTCGCTCAAACCAGTTCTGGAACATACGGGCAACCCAGCTCCCTCTCTCCCCAAGCCACACAGTCTGACCGCCTGCGGTACCCTACTAAAACTGCTCGGGACACTTGAATCTCTAACTCTGAAGCCCTTTAACGGGGACGCACCCCAGCGTAGCTCAACAGAGTGGTGAACACGGAGGGTTAATCAGATCACAACCCATTGCTCTTCGCTGCCTAAGTAACCCCTTACTACAATCTAGGTACTGGCTAATCAGCTAGGATATACAATTCAATCTACGCGCGTAGCACCAGTGCCATCTACGGGACTGCCTATTACAGGACACACCACCTGCCCTGAATTTCAGACCACAGACACAATACTGTATCTACCACAGTCAACTCTTTCCTGAACAACTACTGTGAACTTAAACAGAAGCGGCAGGCACGCACCCAAAGCTATCAATCAAACCTTTCAAACACAGACCCCCTGGACACACGTGACAAGACACGCTACATACAAGAAATCACTCCTGCGACATCAGTGAGAGGAGCAAAGCTCAGCAACAAATTCTCTGACTCGCTTCTCAAACCAATAGTAATACAACAGCGACACCTGCTGGATAACACACTAACTGTCACTATACTGAGTTTCCCTGCCTTTTCCTTGCTTCATCACCGGGACGCTGACAGGGCAGACCTGATGCTACCTTAGTCATCACCCATTAGGCACAAAACCCTGCTGTCTCTCTCACTTCCAACATATAAAGCCTCCACATACCATGGACAAGTATTTAAGGTCGCAATCTACAGCTCAGCCACAAAGAATGGTTAAAAAAAAATACTTCTAACACCCCTGCAAACAAGGACTCACAAACTAAAATGGACAAAACACAAACCAAAACGCAAAATAAAACTATCACACCACCAGCCTCACCAGCCATAGTGTCCCAAGAGCTATTGACAGATAGTGACATCACCCCGCCGAACCTGTCTCCGGCATCGAATCTACCCGCATGCCGAGGCTTTGATGCAGAATGTGCAGCTTCAGTGGCCCATGAAGTATTGAAACTCCTTACTCCATACTTCGACAGAAGAATAGATTTGATCCAAGCCTCTGTAAACTCAGCACTGAGCCAGATTACCGAAAACGCGCAGAAAATCAATGAGTTAGAGGCCAGAGTCTCGTCCTGTGAGTCGACCACACAAGCGAACGAACGGGATATTGCTCAATGCCAAAACGCCGAGATAATCCTACGTGACAAGCTGGAAGATCTAGAGAACAGGGAGAGGAGGAACAACCTCCGGTTTGTAGGAATTCCTGAACATGTCACCCAAGATAAAATCCAACAGTACCTGGTGGATGACTTGGCCAAAGCACTACACCTAGATCTTCCAAACGACCCCCTGCTCATCGAACGAGCCCACCGCATTGGGCCCCCAAGGGGTGAGAGAGACAGCAGACCGAGACCAGTAATTGCCCGATATGCCAACTGGACAATCAGGGAGAAGGTAATGCGGGCATTCAGAGCAGCAAGAACACTTCAAGTCAATAACACGCCCGTCAAGATTTCTCCACTTCAGTTGCGATGAAACGTAAAGCATTCACACCGATATGTAGGCTTCTATATGAAAAAAACATAAGGTTTCAGCTTCTATACCCAGCTCGCCTGAAAGTGATGACCGATGGACGACCCACTTTCTACGAAGACCCCATGGAAGCGCGGCGTCGCCTTTTCCCTGATGCACCGGACTAATGCGACCATGTTAGGGCTAGATTAACGATTTCAAATGTGCCAAGGAAATGTTACTGATCTAGACTATTGCTCTGAATGTTTTTGATTACAGCAGTGATTGCTACTATGCTATCAAAAATTACCATTGTTTTGCTATGGTTTTTGCTAACCCTTGTTTTCTTTCCCCAGTGTTCTCCTTGTCCCCTGCCTGTGGCCCGGATGCCTGACACACCGGAGGCTAATCTCCTGGAGGCTCTCCCTGCTCGCTGGGACAGTGGACCCTCCATCGAACGAACAAGATCACACGCACAATCGAGATCTGCAACAGGAATAGGATGAGTACCATGTCATTGCCCACACACCCCACCACCACACATCCACCATCACTAAAAATAACCAGCTGGAATGTAGCGGGACTAAACTCCCCTGTAAAGCGCAAAAAAGTGATATCACACATTAAAAAACTTCGACCACACATCATTTTCCTACAAGAAACACATTGGAAAATAGGTGAAGATAATCTCCTAAGGGCCCCGTGGATGGGAGATCAGTATTCGGCCTCCTACACATCCAAAAAATGAGGAGTAGCAATACTCTTTCACTCATCTATCTCTCCGGTAGTACACGCCACGTATGCTGACCCAGCAGGCAGATACCACTAACTAGAGACCACCATTAATAAAAATAAATACACACTTCTCAACATATACGCTCCCAAACAACCCAATGCTCAATTCTATGCTGATCTCTATAATTTCCTGCTAGGGAAAAACCTACAAAACTTTATTATGGGAGGTGACTTCAACACTACTCTCAACCCGGAGCTGGATCGCTTGTCGACTTCCACACATGACACAAGCACTCTACGCAACCTTTTAACATTAATGAATCATTTCGATCTTTGCGATCCATGGTGACTCCTTAACGGTTCAGCCAAAGATTTTACATTCTACTCTAGTGTACATGAAACCCACTCCCGTATTGATTTATTTCTTGTCTCTTCTACTCTCTTCCCACGGGTCTTGGGAACAGATATAGAAAACATCATTATTTCGGACCATGCCCCAATTGGCCTTTCCGTGGCTCAACCGGGGACTCCCTCGCCCACAAAGAAATGGCGCTTCCCCTCCTACCTGGTAAATTCAGAAGACTTCAGACAATACCTTTTAACACATTGGATGCAATTTGTAGATGACAACCTGGAACATGTCTCTGATGTGGGTCTAGTTTGGCCTACGTCCAAGGCGGTCCTCAGGGGTCATGTCACCTCCTCCTGAAAATTTAAAGCACACGAATCCCGCAAACAATATGCCCCATTAAGCTCTGATTTAACCACGGCCCATCAGGCCTATGTCACTAACCCCAACTCATTAACCAAAGAGAAGCTTCAAGAGGCTAAACAACTAATGGAAACATATTTACAGGGACAAGCGAAGTGGGGCATCAAGGCGATCCGAAACAGATTTTTTAGATGGGGAAACAAGATGAGCGCCCTCTTAGCAAAAATGCAAAGACCTCCGTCGACTAGACGACACATTCTCTCGTTGAAGGATCCGAATACTAACTCGCTGACACATTCCCCTAACACCATACAGAATATTTTTACCCAATACTTCACTGATTTTTATAAAGCTGCCCCATATGATTCTGCAGCTACATGGAGCTTCCTACAAAATTTATCCCTACCAAAACTTCCCACAACTCGCAAAGAGTATCTAGAAAGGGATATAACGGAGGAGGAAGTACTAGAAGCTATAACTAGCCTGCCCAATAACAAAACACCAGGACCAGATGGCCTCTCGGCAGAATACTATAAAATGCTAACACCCCACATAGTCCCACACCTCACCAGCTACCTGGGTGAGATATACAGAGGACAGTGTACATCATCTTAATTCTTGGCATCAGAGACGATTCTGATACTGAAGCCTGGCAGGGACCCCACACATATTCAATCATATAGACCCATCTCGCTAGTAAACCAAGACTATACAATGCTCACGAAAATCCTGGCAAACCGCCTAAAAGAGATGTTAGGACCATTGTTGTCCACAAGCCAAATGGGTTTCCTTAAAAATAGACATTCCACCGTGGGGATCAGAAAGGTGGTAGCAGCAATGATCAGAGAAATCGGTCAATCAAACCCAAAGACAATGCTCCTCAGCCTTGACGCTGAGAAAGCGTTTGATTCTGTCTCATGGGAGTTTCTCACCACACGCTTAAGACACAGAGGCTTTGGAGACCTATTTCTATCTTTTCTGAGTCACTGCCAGGTGAACTGTCACACGATGTTGAATGTCAATAATCTACCTTTAACTAAAATACCAATTCATAGAGGCACCCGTCAGGGATGCCCTTTATCCCCTCTTCTCTTCAATCTATCCATTGACCCGTTACTAAGACACCTGGAAACAAATGTACAAATGAGGGGGATTCAAATTGGCTCGACACAAATCAAAGTCTCTGCGTTTGCAGATGATATTTTATTGTACATCACAGACCCGGAACATGCCCTATCTGACATCTTAGAACATCTTCGACTCTATGGTTCCCTGTCAGGCTTCAGGGTTAATGAAGACAAATCAGAAGGCCTGTTGCTGAGAGGACCATCCAACCCCCGCTGGTCCGTACACTAATCATTTAAATGGCAGAGTCACACACTATCTTATCTCAGGGTTTTGATACCCAGACAATGCAACCAGATCTATAAACTTAACGTCACCCCTTCTAAAAGAAATAGAGAAGCTTTTTATGACCTGGAAAAAACTGACATTATCTCCACTGGGGAGGGCGAACCTGGTCAAGATGATCGTATTCCCAAAATTACTATATCTATCACAATCATTGCCGCTGTACTTCAAACCAAAAGAAACACGAGAAATAACCAGGTTGTTCCGAGCTTTTATCTGGAATAATCGGAGACCTCGCACAAGTATGATCGTCTTGGCCCAGCGTCGCTCCAATGGGGGTATCAATTTCCCACAGATACATATATATAACATAGCGGCACAACTCAGAATAGTAGGAGACTGGATAGCCAATGTTAGCATATTTACAGACCCCAACGTGGATCAACAATTTTCCCCTAACATCTCATTAGTAAGTCTCTTACACCTCCCGTACTCAAATATACCTCCAGAAATAACAAAAAATCCCTTAATAATCACAGCATGGCGCTCCTGGACCAAAGCAAGACAATTACTAGGAATACACCCAAAGCACTCCCTCCTACTACCATTCGTAGACAACCCAAATTTTCACATGGGCAAACCGCCGATGAGTTTCAAAAGATGGAAGGCTTATGGGGTGCACAGAATAGCGGATCTTAATGACACACAGACGAAACGCCCATACTTGTTCAATGAAGCACAACTTAAATTCCCAATAGGCCCACACGGTTTCCACTATTTGCAGGCATGTAGCTACATACTGGCAACCTTAAAACACTTAGAAGGCCTAACCTGGAACGTTCCATTTCTCAAGTTCACACCAACGAACTAAAGGCCTACTTTCCAAATTCTATACCCTATTATACAAACATATAGACTACTCTAGAATACATGGTGGTCTCTCATATTGGACAAGAAAGATACTCTCTCTGACACCCGACCTTCTGCTAACTTCGCTCACCCAATCAGCCAAATATTTACCATCCATGAATTACTGGGAAATGGCCTTCCAAATTACACATAGATCGTACGTTTCCCCACACAGAGGCTTCCTGATGGGTAATTCTGACACCCACGCATGTCTAAAATGCCAAAGCCCTCACGCGGATCTACTACACTGCCTTTGGTCTTGCCCGGCGATACAGACTTTCTAGTCTACAGTACATTCCTTCACAGTAAGAAATCTTCTCCCGCGCTGCCCAAATTCAAACCTATGGGCACTATTCGGGATATTCCCTGGGGACTACACCTCCATCTCAAGCATTCAAAAACGGCTACTGTTCTATGTGACTGCAGCGGCCAGAAAGTCGGTCTTGCAGTGCTGGATTCAACCGGGCCCTCCCACTCTCAGATTATTCCTAGACAAACTATCACATATATTCAGAATGGACTGGATTGAAGCGGCGCAACAAAAGGAAAAAAGAACACAACACTTTTTCCAAACGTGGTCACCATTTATTAATTTGCTACCCACACACATTAAAACCAAAATAAAGAGTTGCTTCGAATTCACCACTTGGTACCTGACGAACCAATCGACAGATATAGCGCTACCTATATAATACATATAAATAAAGACGGATGTGAGCGTCACCGTCTGGGGCTTCTTTCTAGGTGTGTCGGATGTCCGGGCTGCAGGTAGGTCCCCCTATGTTTGTCTTCCTCCCCTTCCTCCCCTCTTTCCTCCCCACCCCCCTACCATTGTTTGTTGTTTATTCTAAGTTAAAAATGAAAATGCTAACACACTAGCCTAGGTGTGAAAAGTGGCCGAGTGAAACCGGCAATGCACAGCAGAGCCTATAAAGGATACTGACCTTTGGGATGACAAGAGAAATCAAGTGCGTCCGGAATTACACTGGTCAGTTAGAATGGGAGATAGGCTGAGTCATATCCTTGTATACAATTTATGCTTTTGTTTGAATACAAATGTTATTAGTGGTGCATGTTTCCACAAGAAAAAAAAAAAATGGTCAGCTTTCCAAAGATGATATATCCTTTACAGACCGCCCCTTGTCATTAAACATTCTGACATTGAGCCTTTTTGGCTTTCATTTGGGCTTATAAACACCACAAGATATCTCTGACTACCCTGGTGCTACCAAAAGACAAAGAAGGCCTCAGTTTCCCTGACATCAGAAAGTACAATTTGGCATGTCTATATTGACATGGAAAAGACTGTATCCAGCGATCAATTTTTTTCTCAAACATAGCATTGGAGAGTAATTTGGCTAAACCGTGACACTCATGTGCTCTTCTACACACTAAACTTGGTAACATTCCACACTCTATTAAAAATTCCTAGGTTCTCAGAGATACTGAAAAGCTGTTTGTAGATTGATGGGCCTGCCCTTCCTGTGTTCAAAACATCTAAATATTTGGAGTCACCCTGAATTTCCTCAGGTAGAGAAAACCGGGAGTTCATTAGGTGGCGAAATAGCAGTATTACTCTAGTCAAACGTTTGTTCCATCCAACAGAGTACAGGTTTTTGACATGTCATGAAATCCAGAACAAAATTGACACCTCTCATTCTTTGTAGAAAGGAGGTTATGCACAAATTATAGGATTCCTTAAAAGTCGTCTTAGAAGTTATAAACAGGAATTTCAAAATAATAAATTTCATTACCTGATGAGATTCCTCGTAAAAATTAATTGTCGGAAATGTATAAGAGACTATGAGAGCAATATCTAAGTGGTAATAATCAGAAGTTTTTTGCCCGATGGGCTTGTAAATTAGATGATACTGATTTACCATTAAAGATCTTGGAAAGCTGGGCAATGATAGGGAAGATAATTTTATGTGAAATTTGGAGAGCGACCCAATTAGGTTAATGCATCACGCCATTTATGGCTTTGATATCCCACCTCATCCTAACTCTCCTAATAGACTCTCAGCCTGTCCTAAATGCCAAGAACCTAAATCAGATATGTATCACAGAATTTGGACATGTCCATTAACTCAGAGTTTCTGGATGCAACTAACGGATTTATTAACTAGTCGGTGGAAACTGAATTTAGATCTTTCTCCCTAACAGATGATTTTTCATGTTGCCTCAGATAAGAGTAGATTAATGCCGCTGGTTCACATCTTTTTTTCGGTGGCCAAAAGGTGCCTTCTATAAAAAAGGCTCAAAAAGAGGTTCCCTCTATGGAGATGGTGATTTCCCAAATTAAGCATTTTCCCTATTTAGATAGATTAGAGAAGGAAAATAATAAAGAAAACCAGACCAAACAGTTCTTCAAAAAGTGGAAGGAGTTTATTGTTGACTTTTTATCTGCACAGGAAACAAAGGAATGCATATTGCCTTTTAAACTCACAAAGAGGTATCTTCTGATGGAGTTAGCTGAAGACCTGGGAGACCTGAAGATAGATTAAGTTTGGATCTTCTTTGAAATGGGGAGGAATAAGATTGGTATAAACAGAATAATACTAATAACTAAATACATTCAGAGGATTGATTTTAGGTGTTGTTGGGGGGAGAAGGAGGGGAGTTTATTTTTAGAACTATTTTTGTTGTTTTTGTAATGCATAAGACTTATCTGATGTTTGTTTTTCTCTGTAATATTATTTTGTATAAAATGACATTGCACAATTTGATGTTGATTTCATTTTGATGTAACCATTTGATTATTGTGTCTGATATTTCTGGCTGTGTGAATAAAAATTGTTATTCAAAAAAAAAAGTTTAAAGGCTTGCCAGGAAATCCCCAGCAAAGATAACCGTGGGGCCTATGTATAGATGTTTGGCCTATGTATAGATGTAGGGATGGGCAGAAAATAAATGATAAAGATATATAAGTACTCTCACTTTGTGTTTTGGACTGTACATATACCCTCTAAATTGTAAAGTGCAGCGTAATATATTGACGCTATATAAATAAAGATTATTATTATATTATTAATAAAAGCTTGCTCCTTTCCCACTCTTCATATCCTACATAAATATATCTTTAGCAAGCTCCTTCTGATTGTATAACAGTAGATGTGCTCTCTACTGTTCTATAACCACATATTTTCACTTCATTGTAATAATTAATACATTTACATATAAAATTACTTGAATCTTACCTTAGGCACCCGGTGGCGTTACGCAGCACCTGTGATGAATGTAAATGCATTTTGCGATCATCTTGTAGTATCGAGTTTTCCCACCCAGAATGCGGGATAATCACTGCATTGGTCAACACTGCTAGGGCATCTTGAATTATTGGCATTTTAAGGGCATCACAAGAAGAAAGATTCCACAAAACTCCTATATAAAATAAAATAAATGGCAATTAGGCAATGGAGAACTAATTGTGTTTCGTTGTTTTATCATTCTGTTTACCATCTGAAGGACACAACCAGTTTTGGACCATAAAATGGAGCCCCCTTGTTGAAATCTGACATACAGTGTGTTGCAAAAGTAGTTATACCCCTTAAACTATTCCTCATTTTTAAACATTAGAGCCACAAAAACGTAAATGTATTTTATTGATATTTTAAATGACAGAACAATGGCAAGTAGCAAGTATTTGTGAAGTATAAAGAAAATGATACGTTTCGAAATTTTTGCAAATTAAAAAACTGAAAAGTGAGCAGTGTAGCCCACTTTTCTTTGATATCCCTTAATAAAATCCAGTATGTCAATTGCTTTTAGAGGTCACATAAAGTAAATAGAGTACATCTGTAAGTAATTTATTCTCAGTATAACTGCAGCTGTTCTGTGAAGGGTTAGGTTTCTTAAAAAAATAGCCCAAGCTCCGAACACTTCATGGAGCACTGATCAATCAATCCATTATCCGTAAATGGAAGGAGTATGGTAAAACTGTAGACCGACCAAGATGCATCTAAAGAACAGCCCAGACAAGGAAAGCACTGACTAGAGAAGTAGCCAAGAGGACCAATGTGACTCTGGAGGAGCTGCAAAGAACTGCAGCTCAAGTGCGACAATCTATACACAGGACTAGTATTTGTCATGTATTTCACAAATTTGTCTTGTATTAAAGAGTAAAAAAGAAAAGATATTTGTGAAAGAAAGCCATAAGAAGTCCCATTTGCAGTTTGCAAAAAGCAATGTAGGGGACACAGCAAGCATAAGGAGGAAGGTGCTCACATCAAATGAGACCAAAATTAAACTTATTGGCCTGAATGCCAACTGCTAGGTGTGGAGGAAAGCCAACACTACACATCAACTCAACCTCAACATGGTGGTGGGAGCATTATGCTGTGGGGATGATTTGCTTCTGCGGGGAATGGGAAGCTGGTCAGAGATGATAGAAAGATGAATGTAGCTAAATAAATAGTAATCCTTTCGAAAAATTAGTTCAAAGTCGGCAAAAGACTTGAGACTGTGACGTAAGTTCACCTTCCAGCAGGACAACGACATTAAACATACAGTCAAAGCTACAATGAAATGGTTTAAATCAAAGCATACTTGTCACGGCGCGCGGCGCCGCGGCTCGCGGCGGCCGTCCCCCTGCACGCCCGGGCTCGGGCGCCGCGGCTGTTCGCGGCCGTGGTCCTTTCTTCCTCCTGCCCGGGAAACCCCGTACTTACCGGGTCCCCGCTCCTGTGTCCAGTTCTGACAGCCGCCGTGCGCATAACCGCTGCTTATGGCGCGCGAGCGACGGCTGGTCAGGATTTAAAGGGCCAGCGCGCCGTTAATTGGTTATTGACGGCCGCTGGTCCTATATAAGGTACACGCCCCCCAGCACTCACTGCCATTTCTGTTGGTGTGCTTAAACCTAGTGGTCCTAGAGAGTATTGCGGTTCTGTCCTGATTATCCGTGTACCAGTCCGCCTGCTTACGTTGCCTGACCTTGCCTGATTGCCGCCTGCCCTGACCGTCTGCCTGCCTCTGACCACGAACCTCTGCCGCCTGCCCTGACCTTCTCCCTGCCCCCGACTACGCCTCCGGATTACGTTTCTGTACCCCGCTGTCCCCCGGGGCCGCCATCGCAAAGCAATTCACGTCAGGGGTAACGACCTGGTAGCCTCACGCCGCAGCAAGTCCATCCCGCTTTGCGGCGGGCTCTGGTGAAAACTGGGGGCTACTTAGATTCCGTTCCCTGGCGTGGCTTAGCTATCACCGCTTGCGTTGGCCCAGCGGATCCACTCCTGCGTTACAGTACAGACTGGCCATGGATTCCACCAGAGTACCTCTGCCTGATCTCCGGGATGTCACGACGGCGGTCGCCCAGCAGAGTCAACGAATCGACCAGCTAGCGGCCATATGCAGAACCTTGCTACCCGTCTGCCTCCACCGGCTGCCGCCTCCCGACCAGCATCCGTTGCCCCGGGCATCCATTGCTCTACCTGCTTCGGTTCCGGGACCCCCCCCTGCATCTGCGCTCCCCTCACGCTACGATTGGTGACCGTAAGAAGTCCGAGGGTTCATCAGCCAGTGCTCCATCCACCTCGAGATGATGGGGCGCCAATTCCCTACTGAGCGTGCCAAGGTGGCCTTCATAATCAGCCTCTTGTCTGGAGAAGCCTAGGCGTGGGCCACGCCACTATGGGATCGAGGGGATCCTCTGACGGCGGACCTCCAAACCTTCCTTCGGGGGGTCCGCACGGTCTTTGAAGAACCAGGCCGCACTTCGTCAGCTGCCGCAGCACTGCTCCGGCTTCGTCAGGGCGACACCACAGTCGGTCAGTATTCGGTGCAGTTTCGCACTCTCGCTTCGGAGCTGGACTGGAATAACGAAGCATTGATGGCGACATTGCCTCTCGGGGCAAATCAAAGACGAGCTCGCCGCTCGGGATCTACCACTGCTTTGGATGACCTAATCCATCTAGCCACCCGAGTGGATATTCGCTTAGCCGAAAGGCAACAAGAGCTCCGCCAAACAACGGGGAAAACCGTCCGTCCACGCCGTTTTCCCCCTTGGCTCCCACGTTCCAGCGGTTTCTCCTCTTCCTCCTCGATGCCCTCTGAAAAAGGAACCTATGCAGGTCGGGGAGAGCCCACCTTTCCCAGGAGGAACGTTCACAGCCGTCGCCAGAAGCAGCTGGTTGTTTCATTGTGGCGGTTTCTGGCCACTTCATTGGGGACGTCCGGCGCGCCCGGGAAACTTCCGCCACCTAGGGCTCGTAGGAGAGGCGACCCTAGGTGTCAGAGCGGCCTCTCCCCGTCTGACCATGCCCGTATATATTGGTGCTTCTCCGGACCGTACCTTTCAGGCCACCGCCTTTATAGATTCAGGATCTGCAGGAAACTTCATAAGCCATGAACTTGTGACCAGGTTTCGTCTTCCTGTGATTCCGATGCAGAAACCTATGTTTGTCTCTTCGGTCAGTGGCGAATGCCTTAAGGACGCTATCCGCTTCCGTACGGCTCCCCTCTTCTTGCAAATTGGGGCCCTTCACAAGGAAACGTTGCAACTTCTTGTCCTGCCTCGATACTCTTCGGAAATCCTTCTGGGCCTCCCATGGCTGCAGGACCATCCCCCAAAACCTTGGATTGGAGCACAGGTGAAGTCATGCGTTGGGGTTCCGCTGTCACTCACGTTCCCTTGTCGAAACTGCAACTCGCTCCACAGGTCGCTTTCCCTGAAGTCTGCCAAGCCACCTCAAGGTTACCTACGCCTTACTGGGACTTTGCTGATGTCTTTTGGGGAAGGCAGGCCGAAACGCTTCCTCCACCCCGGCCTTATTGACTGTCCCATGACCTGCAACCTGGCTGTACTCCTCCCAGAGGCCGGGTCTACCCCCTCTCCGTCCCGGAGAATAAGGCGATGTCTGAATACATCACGGAGAACCTCCGCAACGGCTTCATCCGCAAGACCTCGTCTCCGGCAGGAGCCGGCTTCTTCTTCGTGGAGAAAAAAGACGGGTCTCTCCGGCCCTGCATCGACTTTCGGGGCTTAAATAATATTACCATAAAAAAACGCTATCCTCTGCCCCTGATCTCTGAACTTTTCGACCGCCTACGTGGTGCAAAGATATTGTCTAAGCTGGACCTACGTGGTGCCTACAATCTAATCCGCATAAAGGAAGGCGATGAATGGAAAACAGCGTATAATACGCGGGACGGCCACTTCGAGTATTTGGTGATGCCATTCGGTCTCTGTAATGCCCCTGCCGTATTTCAGAACTTTGTCAACGAGATCTTCCGGGACCTACTCTACATTGTGTGATAGTATCTTGGACGATATTCTCATCTTCTCCCCTGATCTCGAGACTCATCGCCACCACGTCCGCCAGGTCCTCAGGCTCTCCGCACGCATAGCTCTATGCCAAACCGGAGAAGTGCCTTTTTGAATGTACCAGCCTACCCTTCTTAGGGTACATCGTCTCTGACATGGGTCTTTTGAATGGATCCTTCTAAATCTCCACGGTGTTGCAGTGGCCTCAACCAGTGGGGCCTTCGGGCCATTCAACGATTTCTGGGATTTGCTAACTACTATCGACAATTTATCCCACACTTCTCCACTCTTGTGGCTCCCTTGGTGTCACTAACCAAGAAAAACGCCAATCCCAAATCCTGACCCCCGGAAGCTCAAGAAGCCTTCAACCGGCTCAAAGCTGCATTTGCCTGCTCCGGTCCTTTCTCGCCCGACCCTAAAACCGCCCGTTTATTCTGGAAGTGGATGCTTCTTCTATCGGTTGCCGGCGCTGTCCTTCTGCAGAGATCCTCCCCTGGTAAACTACATACCCGTGGCTTTTTCTCCAAGACATTCTCTCCAGCCGAGAAGAATTTACCCTTGGAGATCGCGAATTACTGGCCAAAAAGTGGCTCTTGAAGATTGGCGTCACCTACTGGAGGGGGCTCACCACCTATTTTATATCTTCACAGACCACAAGAAACCTCCCGTATCTTCAGTCAGCCCAACGCCTGAACCCCCCACAAGCCCGATGGTCACTATTCTTTGCCCGTTTTTTACTTCCGTCTACATTTTTGGCCGGCCCGAAAAAAAGTCAGAGCTGATGCTCTTATCTCGGTCTTTGGATACGGTGGGTCTTGAGTCGCCTCCACAGCACATTTGTCCCCCCGAACAACTCGTCACGGCTGCCCCCGTGGATCTCCAACATCTACCCCCCGGGAAAAGCGATACGTGGGGCCCTGCCTTGCAGCCTAGAATCTTGAAGTGGGGACATTCTTCCCGAACAGCTGGGCATCCAGGAGTCCATAAGTCTCTACAGCTGGGCTCCGCTAAATACTGGTGGCCCCTCTTGCTCAAGATGTCAGGGATTTGTGCTGGCCTGCCCCTCCGTGCCCGAAATAAGGTTTCCTCGCTTCAAACCCCGGGCCCTTCTTCAGTCTCTTCCGTGCCGGAGGGAAACCCTGGACCCATGTCCGCCATGGACTTTGTCACAGATCTCCCACCCTCGGGAAACACGGTCATTCTGGGTGGTGACCGATCGTTTCTCGAAAATGGGTCACTTGTATCCACTACCTGGGTTACCCTCTGCCCCCCAGCTGGCCCAACATTTTTTCCGTCATATTTTCCGCTTGCACGGTCTCCCGCTGCATATTGTCTCCGACAGAGGAGTCCAGTTTGTCGCTAAATTCTGGCGGGCTCTGTGCCGTCAGTTGCAAATTCAGCTGGATTTTTCATCTGCATAACACCCCCAAACTAACAGGCAGGTAGAGCGGATTAACCAGGTGTTGGGCACCTACTTGCGGCACTTTGTGTCCGCTCGTCAGGATAATTGGTCCGATCTTTTCTCCTGGCAGATTTTTTATAACTCTTTAGAGTCAGAATCCGCTGGGGCCTCTCCCTTTTTTGTTGTCTTTGGTTACATCCCCGCCCGCCTCTCCCTCTGGCTACCTCGTCTCTTGTCCCTGCCGTGGATGCCCGAGTAAAGGACATCAAGGCTCTCTGGCAACTCACGCGACAGGCCCTGCTACGAGCTTCTGCCCGCACCAAGCGTCACGCAGACAGGTACCGTAGGCCCCCGCCCCTATTTGAGCCAGGCGATAGGGTTTGGTTATCCGTGAAGTACATCCGCTTAAGGTGCCCAGTTACAAGTTGGGGCCCCAAATACCTGGCCCTTTTGTGGTGCTTCGGCATCTGAATCCCGTGTCCTATAAGCTTCGCTTCCTCCGACTCTACGTATCCCGAACGCGTTTCACGTGTTCCCCCCTCAAGCCGGTGGTGTGAACCGCTTCTCCCGTAGACCTGTCTCGCCTTCTCCTGTTGCTAGCACAGATAACACCTTTGAGGTCAAGGAGGGGGCTGGGGGAGAAGACAATGAGGGGAAGCGGTTCTTCCTTATTGACTGGAAGGGCTTCGGTCGGAGGAGCGTTCATGGGGAAACCCGAGACCAATCTGTCCCCTGACCTCCTCTCTAGATTCCAAAGGAAGAGGAGGAGAGCTAAGGGGGGGGGGGCGGGTACTGTCACGGGGTCGGGCGCGGGCGCCGCGGCTGTTCGCGGCCGTTGTCCTTCTCCTCCTGCCCGGGAAACCCCGTACTTACCAGTCCCCGCTCCTGTGTCCAGTTCTGGACAGCCGCCGTGCGCATAAAAACCCCTCTTATGGGCCGCGCGAGGGGGACGGGCTGGTCAGGATTTAAAGGGCCAGCGCGCCGTTAATTGGTTATTGACGGCCACTGGTCCTATATAAGGTACACGCCCCCAGCACTCACTGCCAGTCTGTTGGTGTGCTTACCTAGTGTCTAGAGAGTATTGCTGTTCTGTCCTGATTATCCGTGTACCAGTCCGCCTGCTTACGTTTCCTGACCTTGCCTGTTTGCCGCCTGCCCTGACCGTCTGCCTGCCTCTGACCACAAACCTCAGCCGCCTGCCCTGACCTTCTGCCTGTCCCGACTACGCCTCCGGATTACGTTTCTGTACCACGCTGTACCCCGGCCGCCATCGCAAGCAATTCACGTCAGGGGTAACGACCTGGTAGCCTCACGCCGCAGCAAGTCCATCCCGCTTTGCGGCGGGCTCTGGTGAAAACCGGGGGCTACTTAGATTCCGTTCCCTGGCGTGGCTTAGCTATCACCGCTTGCGTTGGCCCAGCGGATCCACTCCTGCGTTACAATAATAATGTGTTAAAACAGCCCCGCCAAAGTAAAGACCTAAATTCCATTGAGAATCTGTGGAAGGATGCCAAAATTGCTGTTCACAAACGTTTGCCAACCAGTCTGACTTAGCTAGAACATTTTTGCAAAGAAAAATGGGCAAAAATTCCAGCCTCTAGATGTGCAAAGCTGAAAGAGACAAACCCAAGGACGTTGCTAGAGTTTTAAAGCATTCTGATGTCATTACATCATGCCTCCTGTGCAGTATACATTGGTAGGCCACAAGCCTGCTTGCAACCCACTGGAAATCGCCGGAGGGCAGGGAGCTTTCTCAAAAGCTCCTTGCTCTGCGGTAGCTTTAAACTGTACATGCATGTTGAGGACATGCATCAAGTTTAGAAGACTGCTAGTGCTCCAGGCCCACAGCAGCACCCCAGAAGCTGGCAACACGATGATAATCTGCAGTGTGGGCAGACTGATGGTCTGGGTTAGCGGCATCTCTATCCATGGCACAAGCTCTGGATAAAACAGACTTACAGTTGTTATTGTAGCTAATTATGGTCATATGGGCATTTTCAGTTTTTTTAATTTGCAAACATTTTTCAAAGCATGTATCACTTTCTTTATACTTCACAAATATTAGCTTTTTTGTATTGCACATAAATTATCAATAAAATACATTTAAGTTTTTGGCTGCAACATTTCAAAAAGAGGGAAAGTTCTAGGGGTATGAATATTTCTGAAACCTAAGATATGTCACTTCAAATGGTAATAACGTAGAAATGCTATTGCTTATCCAGGTAGATCTGAGACCATTTTTTCAGGACAATTTTTACATTTTGTGAGTAGTAAATTTTTGTTGATACACTCCTAAATACAGAAATTGTAACACCAATAAGGAAAAGTTGCAAAGCTATGCAAAAATGGCAGGTGAATAGCCAATGTCGCTAAGATCTGCAAAGGCTCAAATTTTCAAGCACCCAGCTCCAATGAGTGGCATGTAGGAGGGTATAAAGATTGAAAAAGTTTTTTCGCCACATGAAACCTCAAAAAACAGATCACGTGGTGTTTAATGATTATGTTACACCCACTGTGAGTTGACATGCCAGTAATTGCCATTTGACAAACTGAGAGGGACATAATTCTTGAACTAAGACACCTTAATTTATCACTTCGACTATGTGCCTAAGCCAAAATGTCAATGTTGTGAGTCTCAGTGGTTTTATACACAATGATAACTGGAGATTGATCTTCACGTGGGCAACACTACTAGGAGGTCTTCACAAAGGAACATCAAACCCGGGATTATACTTCCTGGATTATAGTGTGGGGTGTCATAATGTGGGACAGCTGGACCCCTTTTGTCTTCATTTCAGGTAGACCTAGATGTATAGAAAATTTTTTTCCATGTTTTTAGCATTTGAATATATATTTAACATGCCTATCAATTGTATGGTTTCCATAACCAATACTTTTTCCTCTTGGTATTTAAATTTCATATGAAGAAATTTAGTTTGTTGATAAACACAGCCCTAAATTTATAGACAAATATTTTAAAATGTCCCTAACTTTAAGATAATTATTAACCATATTGTGTGGTTTGACTACTTAACATTTTCCACGTGTACTTTTTTAATGGCCAACTTTTTTAATCACTTAACGCATTTGGATATTCTTGATCAATAGCGACCGAGGCAGCAAAGGGAGAAGCAGAGGGAGGTGGCTCCATCTGTTGCCATCTGGCACCCTGCGGTGTGATCGCCAATGCTGATGGCTTCCCGGACAATCTGGAAGCCTAGCAAAGGCTTCTGGGCTGTCTGTAATGTCACCACTATGTTGACTGACAGTTACCATGGCAATGGCCATTCACTTACACATAACATTGTACTGTTATGTACTGTAACAACGACCTACAGATCGCTGAAGTCCCCTATGCAGACAAGTGTATATACACTGAAAATTTTAAAAAAATAAAAGTAAAAACACATACACTGCTCTTTCCCCATTACAAATGCCTATTGGCCCAAAAATTATCAAAAAAAAAAAAAAATAGAAATCCTTTGGAGGGAGTTGAAAGAACATGTTGCCCAGCTATAGCCCCAAAACATCACTACTCTAGAGGACAATTTTTACATTTTATGAGTAGTAAATTTTTGTTGATACACTCCTAAATACTGAAATTGCAACACCAATAAGTTGCAAAGCTATGCAAAAATGGCGGGTGAATAGCCAATGTCGCTAAGAAGAATGGGCTAACATACCAGCAACAGTGTGTGCCAACCTTGTGAAGACTTACAGAAAACGTTTGAGCTCTGTCATTGCCAACAAAGGATATATAACAAAGTATTGAGATTAACTTTTATTATTGACCAAATACTTATTTTCCACCATAATTTGCAAATAAATTCTTTCCAAATCAGGCAATGGGATTTTTGGGGTTTGTTTTCTCATTTTGTCTCTCATAGTTGAGGTCTACCAATGATGTCAATTATAGGCCTCTCTCATCTTTTTAAGTGGGAGAATTTGCACAATTGGTGGCTGACTAAATATTTTTTTCCCCACTGTATTTGTTATGGCTGCGTGCTTAACAACAAAGACTATAAATCTATCACGCTATTTAACCCACACAATGAAAGCAGAATTTTTGGTTATCCCCCTGCACATAAAATTGAATAAAAGTGATTAAAAAACAAATAATCTCATAAATGGTACCAATGAAAATGTCAGTTCATCCTGCAAAAAAGCCCTTACACAGCTCCATATACTGCAAACAAAAAGTTATGGCCAAAGATAGCGTTGCATAAATATTGATTTAAACTATAAAAAACTTTTTTTTTTTTTTTACAAAAAGGAAGTGTTCCAACATAAATTTGGGTATCACTGTAATTGTATCGACCCAAAGAGTAAAACAAACATGTGAGAAATACTGCATGGTGAGCGCTGTCGAAAAAATAAAAATAAAAAAATACCAAATTGCTGTATTTTCTTCATCCTGACACCCCAAAAAACTGATTCAAAGGAGATCAAAAAGTTATCCTACCCCCCAAACAAAATTATACCAATAAAAATGTCAACTAATCCTGCAAAAAAAACAAGCCCATACACAGCTCTGTACACAGAAAAATAAAAAGTTATGACTCTCAGACTATGGCAATGCAAAAACATTTTTATTTAAAAGGTTTTTTTTGTGTAAAAGCATTAAAACATTAAAAAAAATATATTGAAAAAAGTTAGTATTGCTGTATTTTGTTCATCCCACCTCCCAAAAATCTTGATAAAAAGCTACTAAAGTCTCATATGAACCCCAAAATTAAATGCCAATGATAATAGCTACTCATGTCGCAAAAAACAAACCCATAATCAGTTCCGTATACAGAAAAATAAAAAAAAGTTATGCCTGTCAGAAAAGGACTAGTGATGATCGAACAGTAGAATGTTCGAGATTGAGTCGAACTTTGAACAGTATCGGTGCTCGGTTCGAGGTTCGATTCGAACTCGAACCCAATTAAAGTTAATGGGAGAAGATGTTTGGGTTAATTTTTATACCTATACAGGTGAAGAGAAGCTGTAATTACCATCCATAACAGTAAACTGGATACGTGGAACACCTTAGTGACAGAAAATTTGGCTCTAAAAGTTAAAAATTTAGAGGCTAAAATACTTCATACCTTTCAATGGTTAACTGAAAAGATGAGGACAACTTGCAAGCAGGGGCGTAATTATAGAAGGTGCAGTGGTAGCAGCTACTACGGGGTCCTGCATCCTGAGGGGGGCCTAAAAGCCCCTTTGACACATAAGAAGACACCGCTATTGGTGATGGCACATGGTAACTGGCAGGAGCCCCATTTCACTTTTTGCACCAAGGCCAAAGATCTTCAAATTACGCTTCTGCTTGCAAGCTTTGTACATGTGATATGTGTGGTGGCAGCAAGAACATCCCAACGGGGAACATGGAGGTTCAGATGGCAGGGGCGTAGTTATAGGGGGTCCAGCGGTAACAGCCGCTACGGGGCCCTGCATCCGGAGGGGGCCCAAAAACTCCTTTGACACATAAGAAGACACCAGTATTGGAAATGGCACATGGTAACTAGAAGGGGTGCCAATAGGGCAGTACTGGCAGTACTCCTGTTAGGGGCCCTAATCAAAAATAGGCCCACTGATATGTTAAAAAATAGGAACTAGTGATGGGTAGAGGCCCCATTTGATTTGGCTGTATGGGCCCTGAAACAGTTAATAGATGACTGATGGCAGCCTTGGTAATGGGGGAGCCCCATTTAACTTTTTGCCCCAGGGCCTAAGAACTTGAACTTATGCCTATGCAGGCTGGACTAGATTAGATGGCAGTACCATTGGTGGCAGCGAGAACATGCCAATGGGAAACATGGAGGTTCTGGTTCAACAAGATTAGGCAGCAGTACCATTAGTGGCAGCAAGAACATGCCAATGGGAAACATCGAGGATCAAGATAACAGAGGTGGAGGCATTTAAAAAGTAAAGATTTGGAGGGCTACAAGGAGGAGAAATAAGTGGTGCATGCAGTGCACATCAAGGTCATAAAGGTGTAGATTTCAAAATAAATTCAGCTGTCAGACGTGTAAATCTAGCTGTTGGCAGCAGTAGTATACAATTTGTAGAAGCAGCATGCACAGAAACTACAGACATGAGATGTAGTATAGTTTAAATTTCACATGTTTGTTTAAAATTTCACATTGTGAAGACGACGGGCTACAGTTTACTAGTCAGTGACATCAGCAACCGAGGCAACAAAATGATCAGAGATCCATGCTTGATTCATTTTTATAAATGTCAAACGATCAACATTGTAAGGCAAAGACTGATGCTTTTGTCAGTTATCACCCCGCTAGCTGTGCTGAATGTGCGTTCCAAGATAACGCTGGCTGCTGGGCAGGATAAAACTTCTATGGCTCAGGCCATTAATCTACTTTGGACACCCAGAAGTTGAATGGGTCAAGACTAAGTCCAAAAACATCGATGTTGAGCTGCATGTAGTTATGGACCATGGTCTTAAGGCGGTCTCTGTGTGTCTGAATGCTGCCATGCTTTGCAGGCATTGGTGAGGTGGTAAAAATAAATTGCCAAATGTCACCCAGTAGGGTTCTGCCACACTGCCTGCTGCGGCTATTTGCCATTCTCCTGCTGCCACGTTGCTGACGTTTTTCCACCGTGACATTAGAATGTGAAGACGGAAAAGATGTCTAGAGTTGGTCAATGAGCACTGTCCCAAAATCCTGCATTATACTGTGAATTTCTGTGGGTGGAAGGAAATTGCTCACGTTTGTCTTGTAACATGGATCAAAGAGGGTTGTCACGCAGTAATCGCTGTTCATTTTTATTTCCTTGATGCGTGGATCATGTTGCAGGTAATGTAGCATCCAAGCACTCATGTGTGAGATGCTGCCAGGATCTCCCAAGCCTCGGGGTTGAGGAGCACTAACAGTATCTTCCTCCTCTTCCTGTAATCTGTGCCAACCTCTTACCACTGAAGGGTAATCAGTACCGGTGATGGCAACCCTTGCGTCCTTACCCTCCTCCACTTCCTCATCCTGACCATCACCAGAGCCCTGACTAGTCTCATGCACTCTACTCTGTGAGATGAAATGCCATCCTGCACCCGCCTTCGACCTAGAACCTGTACAAGCGAAACAGTCGGGCCTTCTACATCCTCCAGCGAGTAAGTCTCTGTGTCCGCCTCCTGTTCCTTCTCCATCACTGCTGAGACCTGCTGCTGCAGAGTGCCTAACACTTGTTCTAGTAAAAATATAATCAGAACGGTCATGCTGACAAGGGCATCGTCCCGACTGGCCATTTTGATGGCCTCTTCAAAACTGCCAAGGATGATGCAGAGATCCTTCAATTGTCTCCACTCTCTATGGGTCAACACCCCAAGGTCCGCACCACTGCTAGTCAGGCCATGCAACTTTTCATACTGCATAATGGCACTATGCTGCTGGAGCATGTGGAGGATGGAATTCTAGCCTGTTGCCACATCACATATCAGACGGTTTATGGGGAGGCCCAGATTACGCTGCAACGCTGCTAGTCGTGCCGTAGCAGGGTGCGAATGCCAGAAGTGTGAGCTAAGACCTCGAGCCTTCCTCAGCAGACAGTCAAGATCTGGGTAGCACTTGAGAAATTTCTGCATAACCAGGTTCATGACGTGTGCCAGGCAAGGGATGTACGTAAGTCTACCAATCTTAAGGGCAGCAAGGAGATTGTTCCCGTTGTCACACACCACCTTGTTGGCGCCAAGTTCTTAGCACCCAGCCACTGGTCGGTCAGAGTGCACAAAGCCGTCCACAACTCTTGACCTGTGTGTTGACGGTCTCCAAAACAAATTAATTTGAGAACGGCCTGGTTTCTCTTGGCATGTGATGCTGCCTGTCGAGGTTGGGGATCTGGACATTTCTGCACCATCCCAGCAGTGTTGAAGAGTGTCGGCTGAGAACCATAACCAGAGGCACTGTCATCAAACTCATCCAATGAGCAGTCAGTGAGATGTAACGCCCTTGACCATGCTTACTAGTCCATGTGTCTGTAGTGAGATGGACTTTGGTGGACACAGATGCAGCCAACACGCTGGAGATCTTTTCTGCTACTTGGTGGGCCAGGGCAGGGACAACTTTTCTCGCGAAGAAATGCCTGCTCGGCATTTGATATTGGGGGCATGCTAGGGCCATGACGTGGCGGAACCCATCTGTGTCCACTATTATTTATGGGAACTAAATAAAAGTTATATTTTAGATATAGGGTTTGTAGGTTAATTTGCAGTGAATTTTTGTTTCCAAACTCTAAGTGCCATATTGGATTTTTCAGTGAGTGTCCACTAGGCAGAAAGGCATCATTTCCAAGGCCAACAGCTTGGCAATGCCAACATTCACACCTTGTACACAGAAGGCTGGCTGCTGGACTGGCTGCTGTACGGCATGCAGGTCACACTTTTGGAAGGGGAAGGTGTAGTCTGTGTTGTTGGTGGTGGGAATCGTCCGACAGTATCTGGGACTGGGGATGGTGCTTGCTCATGCTACTCTGGCACATCGGCAGTAGAGGACCGCTTGGGCTTGAAAGTGGCGGAGGAGGAGGAGGCAGACTATGTCACGGTGGTTGGAAGCCCAGGACCTGTGTGGCCTTTTTTCTCCAAACGACTATTCCACAGCAATTCAAGCTTTCCATGCATGTGCCTGTTCATGCCCGTGGTGCTTAAACTCTTTTCATTCTTTCCTCTACAGACGCGTTGATGGCAAATCCGGCATATGACGTCAGTCAGCGAATCTAAGGCTTGATTGAAAAAGGCCCAGGCTTCACAGGCCCTGGACCTCTTCGACGGTGAAAATTTAGTACCGGTGTTCCCGATGTCACCACTCACCATGGCTAGCAGAGTAATGTCAGCAGACTTGTGCAACCACCCTCTCCCTTTCTCAGGCCGGACCCGCACTGACACTACCCCATCATCTTCCTTCTCCACTGATGATGCGCTCGCCAGCTGCTGCTCAAAAGACCACATTGGATCCGCAATGTCATCATCATCAAGGTGACTTCCTCTTCCTCACAGTCTACATCTTCAAGCTACGGGCTAGAAGCCACAGGCACTGCGAGGCGTTGCTGACCGCTTGGTATTTCTGTCGATGGACCAGCTTCCTTCTCCTCTTCTGACACCATCAGCGATTGGGCGACAGAGCAGACAAAATCGTCCTCTTGATCTTTTGAAATGCCTTTTGACCCCAACCGCATTGTGTCATCAAAGAGCTCTTCAGAATATGGATTATTCAGAGTGGTCTGTATGTTGGGTTGTGACATTTGGCCCGTGTTTGCTTCAGGTTGGACTGATGATGATGATGACATTTGTGGCCGTGACTGAGAGGAAGAGGAGGTAAAACCGCTGGTTAAAGGGTCTGATAACCACTGAAGAACAGATTGGCGATGCTGTTCAGTAATCGTCCCACTATACAGAGAAAGAGTTCACAAAAAAGGAAACATCAGTCTTCCTCTTTTGACATGGATGGACAGGAGACTCCGTCTTTTTTAGGGATGGTCACCCCTTCTTCAAGCATACATGAAAGAGAGGGGGGAGGAAACACAACTGCCGATTCAAGAAACAGGTTCAGCAAGAGAAATCGTCAATTAATACAGAACAAGCACAAGACCAAAATCTAGTGGTAAATATTTCTTCATACCAATTATCTGATGTTGAATTAAGGGCTTTAAATAAGGGGTTATCATTTTGCCCTGTTGATCATATAGATTGGTTTCAGTTAGAATTTGATTTATATGATTTTTTTCGTAAAGTTAAGTTAAAAGTGTTTTTTGTTTTTTTTACTTACCATCTATTCCTGAGGTACAAACATCTGAGTCTGTTGAAAAACCTGAGGTTTGTTTTTCTCAAACTGGGTTAAGTAAGGTTAGCAATTTTGTCCCTTACACTAATAATTGCATAATTACAGCATTTGAATCTACTGTTAAGTTGGGGATACACAGAATATGGGATTTTGATAATTCTCACTTTCATGGTAATCTAAACAAGGAAGAAAGATTAGCTATTAGATCTTTATCATCAAATAAAAATGTGACAAAGCCAGCAGCTAAGGGTGGTGCCCTTGTCATGCTTGACACAGAGTCATATATTAATGAGGTATTGCGTCAATTAAATGATACTGAGATTTATGCCCGTTTACCAGATGACCCTACTGTTGGAATACTTTCTAAAATACAAGAATTAGTGGATAAAGCTTATTCCCAGAAAATTATTGATACGGATTTGAAAAATTATCTGGTTGAAAAATTACCCACAATATCTGTTATTTATTGTTTGCCAAAAATTCACAAATCCTTGGACAATCCTCCGGGACGTTCAATAGTCTCAGTTAGGGGTTCAATCTTTTGTCCTATAGCTAAATTTTTGGATCAAATTTTAAGGAGATATGCTTGTGAGGCTAAATCATACATTCAAGATACTACAGACTTCTTGAATAAAATTCATGAGGTTAATGTTCTGGATACAGACATCTTAGTCTCTTTTGATGTAGTGAATTTATACACCTCAATAAATCATTTCAGAGGTATTGCTACTGTTAAAAAGTTTTTACAGACTTCAGATTTTTCTACTGAACTTATTGGTTTTCTTTTGAAATTATTGGAAATTATCATTGGGGAGAATTACTTTTCCTTTCAAGAACAATTTTTTATACAGTTAAAAGGGACTGCTATGGGGTCAAATGTTGCCCAAACATATGCCAACATGTTCATGTCCAATCTTGAGGAGGAATGTGTCTATGTTTCTCACCATTATGGTCACATTTTAAGATGATAGAGATTCATAGATGACATTTTTGTCATTTGGCGTGGTTCTATTGAACAATTGGAAGATTTCTTCCTTTTCCTTAACACTATGGATCCTGACATTAAATTTAGTATGACATCCTTTACTTCTAGTGTTCAGTTTTTGGATACTATGGTATCTAAGGACAGGACTAGATTAGTGGCAGATCTATTTATAAAGAGTACGGATAGAAACAATTTATTACATTTTAATAGTTTCCATCCACGAATAATGAGTGAGTCATTACCTTACAGTCAATTTTTGAGGGTGAAAAGGATTGTGGATGATCCTGTGATATTTGAGCAGAGACTTGATGAAATGTCCTCAAAATTTAGAAGAAGAGGGTATCCTGAAAGAATTATCTCTGCACAGCAAGAAAAAGTCAAGGTGCTTGAAAGATCTTCTTTACTAAAAACTAAGGAACATAAGCCTCTTCCTCCATGCATAGCATTTGTGTCTACATATTCAAATTTTTCTAAAAAAATAAAAAAATGTTATTAATAAAGAGTGGCATATATTGAGGGATAATTTTCCACATATATTGGAATTCAATTCCCCTCCTAGAATGGCGTATAGGAGGAACAAAAATTTGAGGGATTCTCTTGTGTCAGCAGAAGTAAAAAAAGAGAGTGTTAGCACTCAAACAAAAATTAGGTTGCTTTCCCTGTTTAAATTGTAATTGTTGTAGGAATCTTGTGAAGGGGGATATCTTTGTACACCCATTGACTAGAAAAGAATACAAGATTAACCATTTTTTAACATGTCACAGCCGTTTTGTGATATATATTTGCCCTTGTGGCCTATTGTTTATTGGGGAGACTTCACAAAAGTGCAGAATAAGGATCAACAAACATAAATCCACTATACGTACGGGCAAAACAGATCTCCCTGTTCCAAAACATTTTTTTAGAGTGCAAACATAAAGTTGAGGAACTTTGTTTTGTTATTATTGATCATATACCTGTGAATAAGCGTGGTGGAGATCGTATATTGTCGTTAAACCGTAGGGAATTACAATGGATATTTAAATTAAATTCTCTTTATCCAGCAGGTTTAAATCTTGAATTCAAAATTCTTCCCCAGATGTGTCATTAAATCTAGAGGGTTTCTTATGTATATTCGCCAGGAATTTCCGTGTAATGTTTGCCTATTAATTGTCTTCTGAGTATGGTAGCACATACAGTGCTGATTAATGTTTTTTGATTTTATTACTAATTTGTTTTTTCTCTTCTTTTTTTGATTAAATTATGAAATTTATGAAATTGATTCTTGAAAAATTTCTCCTTTTTTGGGTGTTTTTTATGTTTTTTTATTTTTTGATATTTAAGAATTTTTCAGGAGTAATATATCTTATGGAATGAGTTATTTTGGTATTGTATATATTTTATGGAATGAATTATTTTGGCTCTACTAATTATCTGTTTGCTTGGTCTAGGGAGTTTATTGATACGTTTATTGAATTTGCGCCCCCTATATACAATGGTAATCCGTGGCCAGGTTCTCGTTGTCTCACCATAGGGGCTGCGGGTTCTTTGGCTCCCCTTTTAGGCATTATGACCGGGGTGTGCCTTGGTTTCATTGTCCGGAAGGTGGGGTGCCGTGTATGTTTAGGGTAATGCATAATTACCCCCATAGATGACCATTTTCCATATTGAGCCTAATATATACTTACCTATATGTTTATAACTTCATTTAACATGTTTATCAATGCTCCTTTATTCTTTATATTATGCGTGGCTCCGGGATGAGGCGCACGCGCAGTTGGTAGCTCAGCTGTGTCAGAATGACAGGGTTTGTGTTCCACTGCGCATGCGTCTTTCGGGTGAGTTGCGCCTGCGCATTACACCCTTGGAGACGCCGAGACAACGCGCGGCCGGATCGTCTAGCAGCTGCTATTTTGTTTATAATTACACTGTATACACATTTAGTATTGTATAATTCATGTTGTATACATGATCTTTTCATGTATGGTTACTTGATACACTTCTTCACATGTAATTATTCACTTGAATGACAATATGTGATTATATATCTACATTTTCATGTATGTTTCATAATTGTTTGTTTATTGATAATTTAACTGTTCACTAATTGATTAATGAATATTCATTGGATTGAGTCACTATTTATATCACTTTGTGAGCACTGTGTGTCTAGCTTGAGAAAGGCTCTGTTCAGCACCGAAACGTTGCTGTTATTGGGTGAATAAACCTCCACATTCTTTTTGACGTGCTGCCTTCTTGCATTTTTTGAGGTTTATTGTTGACCTTGATCCTGGTCTGTGGCTTGCACAGTTTTTTCATGTATTTTCAATTGCTGCTGATAATCTCTTTTTTGAATAGCTGTTCAGTAATAAGACGCACAAAGAATTGATCGAGCGATGACAGGCCTGACGGTCCTGCGACTGATGATGTGCTCGCTTGTGTGTTGTCTGGAGCAGTGGAAGGAGTGTCTTGTCTCGTACCTCTATCTCGCACTGGTATATTTCAGCGTTATGTGGACTTAAATCTGGCAAAATTACTCTTTTTGGTGTTGAGTAAGATTTAGCAACAGAGAGAACTCTATTTCCTGGATATATATCTGTATGACAATAACACACGGTATATTTGAAAGGTATTTCACCCCCAAAACTGCCAAAAATGAACTTTTCACCAACCAACCACTATTTAGAATATATTTCTTTGTATAGGAGATTTGAAAATGGTGTGTTATAAAATGATTTCACTCCCAATACTGCATGATTTAGCAAATCCAAGTACTCTGTATAATATATATCCATGTATATGAGAGTCGCCAAATGTCGCCAAATAACAGCTTCTGGGTGTGGGAAAGATGCAGCCAGCAATACCAAACTCCCTAACTATTGCTGTCTATCGAGGGTAAAATGCTAACTGTCTTGATTCCCTAAGCTTGCTGCACACCCCCTAACTAACTACCTAATTAATCTAAAAATAATAAAATATCCTGTCTAAAATCTGTAATAAATCTTGTGCCTGCATGCAAGCAAGCAGACAGAGAGCTGAAAATGGCAGTCAGAACGCAATACAGTGAAATATATATAACATGGTCATGTGATTTTAGCAGCCGATGAGAGCCCTACACCTCAGCGATGATGATTTTGACACTTCTCGGTGCTCTGCACTGATTGGATGGCCCCCAAAAGTGCAGAAAGGTGCTGAAAACTATTAAAATGGCGTGTTGAACGCCATGGCGAACTTGAACATATACTCGAATGCACGGTAAAATGTTTGGTTCAGTTCGAGGAAATCGAGATGTTCAACTCAAACTTAACTTTTCTCGAATGGTTCGATCAACACTAAAGAGAACGCAGCTTTCTTTAGATGGTTGATGAGATGTCTGTATATATATATAGGGTTAAAGAGAGGTAGAGGTGTGCCCTCTACCAAAGTACAGCACACCTATTCCTTGCAGTGAGCTTTAGAAACATACCTGCCCAACACAACTGCTATGAGGGATGCAGAAAGAAGCAATATTACATATATATTGTGGGAGACACTAGGTGCCAGGAGCTGTGCCATATAACTTTCTCCTCAAGATGGTGCCGCGTCCCGTAGTTGCGTGCCAAATGACCTCTGCTGTGTTGTTAAGGAGGACGAGCAGCCATGACATACAGGGCCGAAAAAAGGCTGCCCAAGGAAATAACAGGTATCCAAGGGAGCAATGCTCATACAGCAGTAGGTGTTGGGGTAACTATATGCTGCGAGCACTACTTGGTACCTGCTGTCTCAGCGTGAGTGAGCGTCACTGTCCCCATTATCTGGCAGGCTCAGCAAGCTCGTCAGCAGCACAGATCTGTGCACAGGAAAGCCAAGTCCACCACAAAGCTGCGACACGAGCTGCGGACCGCGGTTTCTCCTACTCTGGGTAACCTCTCTGGGTGCTTCTCTGATCCTCCAATCACTTATTATAAAGATTTTGCAGATGGGAAGGATTTAGATAAGCCAAGTTAGCTGCTTCTCCCCAGAGCTCAGCTAAGAAGCGTCCGCCATCATGCAGCACCAGGCCACGCCCCCTTCATTATGATTTTCTTTAGGCACCATTACAGGTTTACGGACACCCTAAGGCGCTAAAACTTAATAAATACCCCTAAGAAGAACCCACACTGGAAACTACAACCTTCAATAAATATATTCAGGGGTGTAGGGAGTATATGGACCCCACAGGTCTCAAATTTTTTTAGCGTTAGGCTGTGAAAATGAAAATATTATTTTTTTTTTACAAGGTATCCTGGGGAAAAAAAGCACCCCAAAATGCGTTACCAAATTTCTTCCAAGTTTGGCAATACCCTATATGTGGGTGTAAACTGCTGTTTGGGTGCATGGTAGGGCATACAGGCGGGGGAGTGATATTTTGCTTTTGGAAAGCAGATTTTGGTGGGTGCCGTGTCACATTTACAAAGCCCCCAAAGTACCACAAGAGGTGAAACCTTCCAGAAGTGAACCCTTTTTGGATTTATCACTCCATTGCCATAGCCAGAGAGTTATAACTTTTTTTAAAATCTTTCTGTGTACGGAGCAGTGTAGTACTGTTTTTTTGGAAGAGGAGTTTTAATTAGTATTATTTTTTGGAAGGACAAGACTTTTTGATCACTTTTAAGTCAGATTTTTGGAAGGCAAGGTTAAAAAAACACACAATCCTAGTAGTGTTTTTTATTCTTATTTTTAACAGTGCTCACCCTGCAGTATACATGACGTTAGTTTTACTCTGTGGGTCGATACAATTACGACGATACCCAATTTATATAGTTATATTGTAAAAAATAAGTGTTTTTATTGTGTAAAACAATATTTATGGATCACTATCTTTTGATAGCAATAGCTTTTTTATTTTTCGGTATACAGAGCTGTGTAAAGTTTTTTTTTGCGGGATTAACTTGCTTTTTAATGGGTATCACTTTGGCGTTTATATGAGTTTTTGATAGCTTTTTATTCTATTTTATGTGCTACAGGATGAAGAAAAATCCCAATTCTGTGACTTTTTTTGTTTTTCTTTTATGCCGTTCATCGTTCGGGTTAAATAATGTGATTAGGGCAGTGTATGACTTTTTTTTTTTTTACTTTTTCACATTTTATTTTCTTGTCCCCACAGGGGACTTGTGACTTGTATCAATGATCTTTACTATGCATAGTAACTACCAATCACTATGCCCGCCGTGCTCAGAGGATGTCCCAGGCAGCCTGGAAGCCTGTTAGGCTTCCAAGTTGCTAGGGAGCACATCAGCGTTGCCGATGCAGAGAGAGGGAGCTCTTTCCTTCTGTCTTTCCCATAGCTGCTGCGATCGCGATTGATCGTAGTAGCCAAGGTGTGAGGTCCGGTCATGAGCAACATAGAATGGGGCCAGCTGTAAGTGTAAGGCTAAAGCTGGCTGTGGCTCTTTGAAACAGCATGGTGAGAACACTTTTTTAAGGTGTCCAGTCACACTTTCTCTCCCTTTATCTGATTCTGTTCTCATATCTGGTAGCAAACTTCACCTGACAGGTTCTCTTTAAAACATAACATGTACTGCAATGACTGCTATAGATTAAGACTGTAAACGCCATTCAAGAAAATAAGAACCAAAACCCTAGTGTTGAGATTCTGTGAGGTGCCAGATAAGCTTCTGAGATTTATTGCATAGATTTTTTCATAAAATGTATAAAACACTGCACTAGACATTTACAAGGAAATTTATCAAAAGTTATTAATCATACCTGTAACTAGTTCTCTGATTTCCAAGTCAGAAGTTTTTCGAAGTAGTCGTACTAATGCTGGAATGCCACCATAATTTTTCAGTGCTATTTTGTTATCATCGTTTGCTTTACCATAAACAAGGTTTCTTAATGCTCCACAGGCACTTCGATGAACATCTGTCATTCGATGGTCTAGTAGATCTACTAATAACTGAATTCCACCTTGTCTTCGTATCTGTAATGTATATTAACAAAAAAAAAATGTTTCAAATGAAAAGTAGCAGACCTAATAAGAATGCAGTTATATGGATAAACATGCAAGAAAATTGAGAGGTAATATGAAGTCAAACATGTAATGAACTGGCATATAGTTGCAAAAGCATTCATACTCCTTGAACAGTTACTCCTTTTTAAATGTTACAGCCACAAATTGAAATATATTTTATGTAATAGAGCAACACAAAGTAGCAAGTATTTGTGACACGTAAAGAAAATGATACGTGCTTTTTCACGCTTGCAAATAAACTGAAAATTGTGCCGTGCATATGTATTAGGCCCCCTGTACTCTGGATTTTATTTAGGGATATCATTGTGACCAATTGCCTTTGGAAGTCACCTAATTAGTTAATTTAGTACACCTGTATGAATTAATGAACAAACAGTACCATAAAAACTAAGGAATACACCTGACAAAAGGTCTGGCAAAGTGTGTTGGAGGGTCTGGTTTAAAAAAAAAAAAAAAAAAACGCAATCCCTAAATATCTCACGGAGCACTGTTCAATCCTCTATCTATGAGTAAAAGGACTATGGCTCAACCACTAACCTAACAAAACATGGCCGTCCACCTAAACTGACAGCCCAGGCAAGAAGAGCACTAATCAGAAAAGCAGCCAAAAGGCCCAGACTCACTCTGGACGAGCTGCAGAAATCCACAACACAGGTGGGAGAATCTGTCCACAGGACAACTGTTACTTCACAAATCTGGCCTTTATGGAAGAGTGGCAAGAATAGTGGCCATAAGAAGGTGCTGTGGTCAAGACCAAAATTTTACTTTTTGACCTGAATAATAAATGCTGTGTGTGGAGGAAAGCCAGCACTGCACATCACCGTGAAGACATCATCCCCACTGTGAAGTATTATTTATGCCATCAGGTATCCCTGCGGAAAAATGTATGTGGGTAGAACGAAAAGGCCACTACATACACACTTAGAGGAGCATTTTAATAATATATGAAGGGAGTTTATAGGATATCCATTATCTAAGCACTATATAAGGTAATCAAGGTAAAATCACTGGTACTACGTTTTTTTTAGAATTGAAGGAATGGAGGAAAGGCGATCTTGTCAGTAAATGTCATGATCGAAAACTAAATGAATTGATAATTTAACCCCTTAAGGACACAGCCAGTTCTGACCTCCAGAGTCCCATTCTTGAAATCTAACAGTCACTTTATGTGAGAATAACTTTTTTTATAAACATATTTTTATTAAGAGCTTCAACAAAAGAATTACAAAGTGCACCAAATACATGAATCAAATTGAGTGTGTAGATGCAAATCGAGACATTTGTGTGCGCAGGCACATTTTGTATAGCGGAAGCTCAGTATTTTTACATATTTTAAGAATAAACAAACCGAAAATATGAATTCAAGACCTATCGAGTCTATGCTAGCAATGTTATAGTAACAAGAGGGTATAGAGGATACTAGTCCACTGTACAAGGCACTGAATACGTGAGCAGCAAAAACATTAGAACAAAAATGAATCCGCTCCAATCTCCTCCACTCCACCTCCCAAAAGCTTTGCCGTAACCCCTTCCCACCGCATCCAAGAAAAAGGAATGGCAAATTGTCCCTGGCAAAATAATATGTCTGGAGTTGAGAGAAACAACAACCAACTCTGTGATCAAGTCTCGGACCAGGAGTAGGGCCAAGTTGTGATGTGGTCGAAGTGTCCGAAGGTTAATCTAATCTAAAGAAATGTAACCTAACAGTATGGCTTCGATACTGGGATCGGCCAGTAGTTGTTGGCTTAGGTACCAGCCAGTTGCTGAGATTAACTTTTTGATACTTTTACCTATCCATGTGATTCGGATTGTTTTCTCATGACACATTGTGCTTTAAGTAAGTAAGAAATTTTGGTCCATACAATCGTTGCTTAATGTTGAAAAATATCAAAATGTCATGAAAGTTTCCATTTTCAAAAGTTCAAACATTTCTGCATGCAAGACAGATTTATTTCACACAAAATATTTTATAACTAACATGTATAGAATAGCTGGACATAATTTTTTTTTTTTACGCATTTAGAGGGCTTAAAAAATGTAGTAGTAATTTGAGGTACCCCCATAGATGGCATCTAAGAAACTACATCCCTTAAAGTATTCAAAACAGCATTTATCAAGTTTATTAACCTGTTAGAGGTTTCACAGAAATTAAAGCAAAGTGGAGGTGAAATTGCAAAATGTCACTTTTTTTTTGAAGATTTTCAGCATAATCTGTGGGTCAAGTTATATAGTTTTTTTTATGTTGAAGCGCTTTAATAAAAAAAAGTTTTTATTATGTAAAGCAATATTTATTCATTTCTATATTCTAATAGCCATAACTTTTTATTTTTCTGTATACAGAGCTGTGTATGAGCTATTTCTTGTGGGATGAACTGACATTCTCCATGGTCCCACTTTGGCATTTATATGACTTTTTTTTATCCCTTTTTTATATGCTGCAGGATGAACAAAAATTACAATTCTGTGTCTTTCTTTTTTTCACATGACAATGACATGACAGATTTTTAGGGTAAGTCGTTAGGCACATGGTGATACCAAATATGCATACTTTATTTTTTTTTATATTCAACGATTTTATTAAAAAATTTAACAAAATGAGTACATATTGCTTTCATCTTGTACAAACAAATTGATATGTACAATAAATTGTTATATTCAAGACATCTGTCTCGGTTTCCTCCTTCATTTTCCAAATAAAGAAAAAAAAAGTGGGAAAGAGACATCACAGAAATATGACACTGTTAAACTTAAGTCATGGTAAATATAAAGAGAGTGTGTTTAACAAAATGAAGGTCTAAACAGTCAGGTTAATACAAATACATTGCCAACCTGATAACAAAAAAAAATTAATAATAATACGGTCGGCCATAAGAGCTAATCAATGATAACAACAGAAAACGGGTTTTCAGAGAACAGTATTCAGAGAATAAAGTGGTGTTAAGGTCTTGGTTATTGTATAGCTTGTTAATTAAATGTGCCTTAAAGGAAGAATTTATTCCTGATCCCAAAGTTGTGGGTGAAGAGAGGGAGATCAGGACTTTTTTAAGCCTAGTTTCCCCTACTGGTGAATGCTTTGAAACCCATAAAGGTAAGAACCAATCTGCTCTAAGGAAGATTTAATTTCTGATCCTAGAGTTGCCATCAGACTGGATCTAGAACTTTATATGGGTATATACATATTTCTTAGTTACAGGTATATATCTAAGCCTTTCTTGAAACTCACAACTGTCCCTGCTGTGACCAATGCTGTGGAGTCGGCAAGCCAAAGCCCCGACTCCTCAATTTCCCAAACCTCTGACTCCCGACTCCCTCATACATGGCACATGTTTAAGTGATAACTTTACTGTAGTAAAATGGTACCATCAGGCTTTTTATCACCCTTATGATACAATAATCAAGATAAATCAACCTAAAAAGTTTGAGTTCGAGTTGAATTGCGAACTTTGAGGAGTTCGGTTTGATGTTCGAGTCAACCTTCAAACCCCATTAAAGTCAAAGGGAGAAGATGTTCGGGTTCATTTTTATACCTATACAGGTTAAGAGAAGCTGTAATTACCATTATAACAGTAAACTGGATATGTAGAACTACTTAGTGAATACAATTTGGCTCTAAGAGTGACAGAAAAAAATTGAGAGGCTAAAATACTTCATTCCTTTCAATGACTAACTGAAAAGATGAGGACAGCTTGCAAGCAGGGGCATAGCTATAGGAGGTGCAGTGGTAGCAGCTGCTACGGGGCCCTTCACCCTGAGGGGGCACAAAAGCCCCTTTGACACATAAGAAGACACCGCCATTGGAAATGGCACATGGTAACTAGCAGGAGCCCCATTTCCCTTTTTGCACCAGAGCCCGAGAACATGTGATATATGTGGTGGTAGCAAGAACATCCCAACGGGGAACATGGAGGTTCAGCTGGCAGGGGTGTAGATATAGGGGGTGAAGCATTAGGCAGGGCTGCCATCAGTCATCTATTAACTGTTTCAGGGCCCCATACAGCCAAATCAAATGGGGCCCCTACCCATTACTCGTTCCTATTTTTAACATATCAGTGGGCCCTTTTTGATTAGGGCCCCTATCAGGAGTATTGCCCGTACTGCCCTGCTGGCACCCCTGCCAGTTACCATGTGCCATTTCCAATACCGGTGTCAAATGGGCTTCAGGGCCCGTAGTGGCTGCTACCGCTGCACACCCTATAACTAGGCCCCTGCCAGCTGAACCTCCATGTTCCCCGTTGGGATGTTCGTGCTGCCGCCACATACAGGGGTGCCAATAGGGCAGTACTCCTGTCAGGGGCCCTAATCGAAAAGGGGCCAACTGATATGTTAAAAAAAATAAGAATTAGTCATGGGTGGGGGCCCCATTTGATTTAGCTGTATAGGGGCCCTGAAACGGTTAATAGATGACTGATGGCAGCCCTGGAAACGGGGGGCCCTATTTCACTTTTTGCACCAGGGCCCAAGAACTTGAACTTATGCCTCTGCAGACTGGACTAGCTTAGACGGCAGTACCATTGGTGGCAGCAAGAACATGCCAATGGGAAACATCAAGGTTTCGGATAACAGGACTTAGATTTGGTGGTAGTACAGGTGGAGGCATTGAGACATGAGATGTAGTGTAGTTTAAATGTGTATTTTCAATTGTCAAGAAGACATGCTACAGTTTACTAGTCAAACACAAACCAATATCAGCAGCACACTACTAACAATAAAAAACTATCAAAAGGCACATAGGAATTTTTGAAAATGCATTTATTTCTGCTACTTAGAATACATGAAAAATGTTTGAGGTTTTTAGTTCACATTTTTGATCAAAACTGCTTAAGCCCACCTCCCAATCAGCAAGGGGACAGCAATACAGGTGGGAACCTACTCTGACGTTACCTCTCTTAGTGCCTATTCAGACCTTCACATTTCAGGGAGAGAAGGGAGAAAATTTTTCATGTATTCTAAGTAGCAGAAATGCTTTTCCAAAAATTCCTATGTGCCTTTTAATAGTTTTTTAGTGTTAGTAATGTGCTATTGATTGTGTTTGTATGTTACTGCCACATCAGTGTGCACCTATGCTCATTTTTTTTCAAAAAAGTTTTTTGGATGTGCAGAACCAAATATTGTTTTCTAGACTTTCTATGGGAGAGTGGCTGCCCCATGTTGGTTTTTCACACTCCGCCCACCTGCACAAGTTTTTAAGTCAATGCAGAGTACCTTGTAGCCGGAACCTTCTCTCCCTGAAATGTGGAGGTCTGAATAGGCACTGAGAAAGGTAACATCAGAGTAGGTTCCCACCTGTATTGACGTCCTCTTGCTTATTGGGAGTTGGGCTTAAGCAGTTTTGATCAAAAATGTGAACTAAGAACCTCAAACATTTTTCATGTATTCTAAGTAGCAGAAATGCTTTTCCAAAAATTCCTATGTGCCTTTGATAGTTTTTTTAGTGTTAGTAGTGTGCTACTGATATTGGATTGTGTTTGTATGTTAGTGCCACATCACTGTGCACCTACAGATGTAGCAGAGTACAGCTTGACCATGATATTAAGGCTTTTTGTATTATCGAAAAGCATTGAAAAAGTTGAGATAACATTCTGTGCCGTGATATCACGGTGCAATATCTGTTCTGTTTAGTTCTGCTACATCTGTATTCCCATTTTTTTCAAAAAACTTTTTGGGATGTGCGGAACTAAATATTGTTTTCTAGACAGTTAACTCGTCAGTGACATTGACAACTGGGGCAATAAAATCGTCAGAGATCCCCGCTTGATTCATTTTTATAAATGTGAAACGATCCACATTGTCAGGGGAAAGACGGATATGTTTGTCAGTTATCACCCCGCCGCAGCGCTGAATGTGCGTTCCGAGATAAAGCTGGGCAGGATAAAACTTTGATGGCGTGTTGAGCAAGTTCAGGCCATTAATCCAGTTTGGACACCCAGAAGTCGAATGGGTCCAGACCAAGTCCAAAAACATCGATGCTGAGCTGCAGGTAGTCAAAGACCATTGTCTTAAGGCGTGTCTGAATGCTGCCCTGCCTTGCAGACGTTGGTGAGGTGGTAAAAATCAATTTCCAAATGTCACCCAGTAAGGTTCTGCCACGCTGTCTGCTGCGGCTATTTGCCATTCTACTGCTGCCGCGTTGCTGACGTTGTTCCTCCATGATATTGGAATGTGAAGACGGAAAAGATGTCTCGAGTTGGTCAATGAGCATTGTCTCAAGTTCCTGCATTCTACTATCAATTTCTGTGAGTGTAAGGAAATTGCTCACTTTTGTCTTGTAACATGGATCAAGTAGGATGGCCACCCAGTAACTGCTGTTAATTTTTATTGCCTTGATGCGTGGATCATGTTGCAGGTACTAGCATCCAAGCACTCATGTGTGAGATGCTGCCGGGATCTCCCAAGCCTCGGGGTCGAGGGGCATTAACGGGATCTTCATCCTTTTCCTTCTACTGTAATCCGTGCCATCCTCTTACCACTGAAGGATAATTAGTACTGGTGGTGCGGTACCGTCCTGCACCTGCCCTCGACCTAGAACCACTGCCTAAAGAGGACCCATACAATTGCGAAACAGTCGGGCCTTCTACATCCTCCAGAGAGTAAGGCTCTTTGTCCACCTCCTCCTCCTCCATCACTGCCCGAGGTCCGCACCGCTGCTAGTCAGGCCATGCGAGATTTCATACTGCATAATGGCATTATGCTGCTGCCACAATCGCTGGAGCATGTGGAGGGTGGAATTCCAGCGTGTTGCCACATCACATATCAGACGGTGGACAGGGAGGCCCAGATCACGCTGCAACGCTGGCAGTCGTGCCGAAACAGGGTGCGAACGCTGGAAGTGTGAGTTAAGACGTCGAGCCTTCTTCAGCAGATAGTCAAGACCTGAGTAGCGCTTGAGAAATTTCTGCACAACCAGGTTCATGACGTGTGCAAGGGAATGAATGTGCGTAAGTATACCGATCCTAAGGGCAGCAAGGGGTTTTCTCCCGTTGTCGCACACCACCTTGCTTGGTGCCAGGTTCTTAGCACCCAGCCACTGGTGCAGAGTGGTGCAGAGCCGTCCACAGCTCTTGACCTGTGTGTTGACGGTCTCCAAGTCAAATTAATTTGAGAACGGCCTGGTTTCTTTTGGCACGTGATACGACCTGTCGAGGTTGGGGATCTGGACTCTGCACCATCCCAGCAGTGAGGAAGAGTGTCGGCCGAGACCCATCACCAGAGGCAATGTCACCCGCCAATCTCACCCAGTGAGCAGTCAGTGAGATGTAACGCTCTTGACCGTGTTTACTAGTCTATGTGTCTGTAGTGAGATGGACTTCGGTGGACAGAGATGCAGCCAACGCGCTGGAGATCTTTTCTGCAATGTGGCGGACCAGGGCAGGGACAGCTTTTCTGGTGAAGAAATGCCTGCTCAGCATCTGATTCTGGGGGCATACCAGGGCCATGATGTGGCAGAACTCATCTCTGTCCACCAGGTGGAAAGGCAACACTTCCAAGGCACCCTGGCAATGCCGACATTCAGACCTTTGACTTTGGGATGGTTGGAGTAAAAGCGTTTCTTATGCTCCAACAACTGATACACAGAAAGCTGGCTGACGGAACTGGCTGCTATACGTCGTGCAGGTCACAATTCAACACAGGTCTGTGTTGCTGGTGGGAATTGGCCGACAGTCTCTGGGACTGGGGATAGTGCTTGTTCATGCTGCTCCGGCACATCGGCAGCAAAGGACCGCTTGGGCTTGGAGGTGGCGGAGGAGGAGGAGGCATAGGATGTTACGGTGGTTGGAAGCCCAGAACCTGTGTGGCCTTTTTTCTCCAAGTGACTCTTCCACAGCAATTCATGCTTTACATGCATGTTCATGCTCGTGGAGCCTAAAATCTTTTCATGCTTTCCTCTACTGACGTGTTGAAGGCAAATCCGGCATATGACATCAGTCGGCGAATCTGAGGACCTCTTTGACTGTGGAAACCTAGTACCGGTGTTCCCGCTGCCAGCACGGACCACGGCTGGTGGAGTAATGACTTGTGCAACCGCTCTCTCCCTTTCTGAGGCCAGACCCGGACTGACACTATTCCATCATCCTCCTACTCCACTGATGATACGCTCACCAACTGCTGCTCAACAGAAAATGTTGGATCCGCAATGTCATCATCTTCACAGGGGACTTCCTCTTCCACACAGTCTACATCTTCAAGCTGTAGGCTAGAAGTCACAGGCAGTGCGAGGTATTGCTGACCGCTCGGTATTTCTGTGGACAGACCAGCTTTCTTCTCCTCCTCTGACGGCATCAGCGATTGGGCATCAGAGCAGACAAAATAATCCGCTTTGGCCTCTTGATCTTTTAAAATGCCTTCTGACCCCAACCGCATTGTGTCATCAAAGAGCTCTTCAGAACATGAATTATCCGGAGTGTTCTGCATATAGGGTTGTGACATTCAGCCTGTGTTTGCTTCAGGTTGGACTGATGATGATGATGATGATGACATTTGTGGTCGTGACTGAGAGGAAGAGGAGGTAAAACCGCTGGATGCAGGGTGTTTTGACCACAGAAGAACAGATTGACGACGCTCTTCACGAATGAGACTCACAGGGAACCGACCAAGCGATGACAGGCCTGTCGGTTTTGCGACTGAGGATGTGCTCACTTGTGTGTTGTCTGGGGAACTGGAAGGAGTGCCTTGTTTCGTACCTCTATCTCCCTCCTTGCTCGCTTACCACCTCCAGTTTTCTCCATGTTAAAAAGCTAAATATTGAAAAGCTAAAGATTTGGTAACGGTGTGTTATGCAATAACTGAACCCAAAAACTGCAAAAATGAAGTTTTGGGCACTCAAAATAATTTTCACCAAGCAGACTATTTAAAATAAATTTCTTTCTATAGCAGATTTGGTAACCGTGTGATATGCAGTAACTAAACCCCCAAAACTGTAAAAAATAACTTTTGGGCACTGTGTATGATTGTATGAGTATGATCTTTATGAGAATTAGATGTTATGTGAGCCTGCAAATGCCGCCACATAACAGATTCTGGATGTGGAAAAGATGCAGCCAGCAATACAAAACTCCCTAACTATTGCTGCCTATGATTAACTAAGCTTGCTGTCAAAGGTGGTCCCTCAGCCCGACCCACCTGTGTCTTCTCTGTGTCCCCCTGCTCGCTCCGAGAGCCTGCACTTACCTAGCCACACTCCTGTCCCCACGCGGCTCTCTGCCGGCTGCAGTGCGTGCTCGCACCCCCTAGCGTGCGCGCGGCAGTTCTTTGACTTTTAAAGGGCCAGTTAATTGTTAATTGTTAATTGTTAATTGCTGGCCGCTGGTCCTATATATTGGTTCCGCACCGGCACTTCCTTGCTGGATCTATTATGCCCATAGCCTGTAGAGAAAGCTTTGGAAGTGTGTTCTAGTGTCATCGGTGTTCTGACCCTCTTGCTACGTTTATTGACCACGAACCTTTGCCGCCTGCCCTGACCCTCCTGCTATGTCTATTGACGACGAACCTTTGCCGCCTGCCCTGACCTTTCCGCCTATCCACGACTACGCCTACGCCTGACGATTCTGTACCACGCTCACCCTTGGCTGCCACCGCAAGCAAGTCACGTCAGCGGAAGCGATCTGGTAGACTCCCGCTGCAGCAAGTCCATCCCGCTGTGCGGCGGGCTCTGATGGAAACCGGGTTTTACTTAGACTCCGCTCCCTGGCATGGTCTATACCATCGCTTGCGCTGGTCCAGCAGATCCACTACCGCTGTCCATAACAGTAAGATCCGGCCATGGATCCCACCAAGGTGCCTCTGCCCAGTATTGCGGACCTCACGTCCATCATTGCCCAGAAGTCGCAGCAGATTTCGCAAAAGGCACAGCTGTCCGACATGGCACGACAGCTCCTCACGTCTCAGCAGCAGCCGCCACCTCCGCCTATGGTTCCTTCTACGCTCTCTGTTCTGTTGGCTACGGTTGGCCCCAAGCTCCGACTTCCTCTACCATCTAAGTTTGACGGGGACCTGAACCTTTGCAGGGGTTGCCGGGAACTTTATCCATGCTTCCCTGATACCTCAATATCGTCTGCCGCTGGTCCACCTGGAAAAATCCCTGGTGATTTCTTCAGTCAGTGGGGAACTTCTGAGTGACTCCATTCTGTACATCACCAGGCCGCTGTCCCTCCAGCTGGGGGCCCTGCACAAGGAGAAGATTGCCTTCCAAGTTCTACCGAGGTCTTCGTCGGCGATCCTCTTGGGATTCCCATGGCTGCAACGTCACGCCCCTACGCTCGACTGGAAGACCGGGGAGGTCTTGCATTGGGGAACGGATTGGTAGAGTCACTGTCTGGTCGCACCCCGCCCGGTGCGTGCCATCCCTCCGCAGTCATCTCCCAAACCTCTGCCCGGCCTGCCAGCGGAATACCAGGACTTTCGGAAAAAGGAGGCTGAGACGCTGCCGCCCCATCGGCCCTATGACTGTCCTATTGACCTTCTCCCCGGGACCAGTCCTCCTCGAGGAAGGGTCTATCCGTTGTCTGTACCCGAGACTCAGGCCATGTCTACCTACATAAAAGAGAATTTGCAAATCCTCCTCCCCAGCCGGCGCCGGTTTCTTCTTTGTGGAGAAAAAGGATGGTTCTCTCCGCCCGAGCATCGATTACCGTGGCCTAAATAAGGTTACCGTTAAAAAATCGTTATCCGTTACCTCTAATTTTGGAACTCTTCGACCGGCTCCGGGGAGCCAAGGTTTTTTCAAAACTGGACCTGCGAGGAGCTTATAACCTTGTCAGAATCCGAGAAGGCGATGAGTGGAAGACGGCCTTTAACAAACGTGACGGGCACTTCGAATACTTGGTAATGCTGTTTGGACTATGCAATGCCCCGGCCGTCTTTCAGGAACACGTTAATGACCTCGTTAGAGACCTCCTTTACTCCTGTGTCATCGTCTGCTTGGACGACAACCTGATTTTCTCTCCTGATCTTCTGACCCATCGGTTGCAGATAAGCCAGGTACTGAGTCGTCTCCACAGCAACCGGCTATACGCCAAGCTGGAGAAATGCCTTTTTCATTGGACGAGCCTTCCATTCCTGGGTTATATCGTTTCGGATAAGGGTCTTCAGATGGATCCAGTGAAGTTATCGGCCGTTCTGCAGTGGCCGCGACCTGTCGGGCTTCGGGCCATACAGCGCTTCTTTGGGGTTTGAGAATTACTATCGGCAATTTATTCCCCATTTCTCTACATTGGTGGCACCGATTGTGGCCCTCACTAAGAAGAACGCCAACCCGAAACTCTGGTCACAAGCAGCCGAAAAGGCATTTTCAGAGCTCAAGTCGGCTGTTGCCTCTGCACCCATCTTGTCTCGCCCGGATGCAGACAAGCCTTTCGCCTTGGAGGTGGATGCTTCTTCCGTGGGGACAGGAGCGGTTCTCACGCAAAGAGGGGCCAAAGGCAGAACTCTCACATGCGGATTCTTCTCCAAGACCTTGTCTCCTGCGAAGAAGAATTACGCCATCAGGGACCGGGAATTGTTAGCCATCAAACTGGCCCTGGAGGAATAGCGCCACCTCCTGGAAGGAGCTCGCCATCCAATTGATGTTTACACAGATCACTAGAATCTCCTGTATCTCCAGTCGGCTCAACACCTTAATCCTCGCCAGTCCAGGTGGTCGCTGTTTTTCTCGCGTTTTGACTTCTGGATTCACTTCTGCCCGGCAGAAAAAACCAGGGCTGTGGAGTCGGAGTCGTGGAGTCGGTGCCTATTTTGCAGGAGTCGGAGTCGTTAGTTCGATGCAGTGCAAAGAGCAAGAGGAATTGGGTCCAGTCAGTGCTGCTGCTCCCATATCTTCAGCCTCATCACATGAGGAGTGTAATTGATGACATGGAGCAGGCAAAGCGCTGCCCCAGCGGAAAAGATTCCGCTCCCATGGCAAACAGATTTCATCAAAAATTTTCACCTACTTTCAAAGAAGTAGAAGAGTTCAACCATTCATCAAAACTGACTGTGCAGGAGGCAATTCCTTTATACCCTGACATTGTTAGAGATGTTGCCCCTGTGGTCACCGCATTGCCCCCAACCCAAGTTAGTGTAGAGAGGCCGTTCTCTAGCCTGGAAATAATAAGATCAGATGTGAGGTCATGTATGCAGGATCTGATGGAGGCAATATTATTTCTCAGAACAAATTCAGAGACTCCACAAATGTCCCTGCAGTGTTTTGCATATTTACAATTTTTTGTGTTGTAAAGTCATATCCAATAAATATATTTTACACTGACAAGCAAAATGGTAATCATGTTTTGAACTTGTGACTTTCAGGCTCCATTTCTCTCCATCCACTACAGCTTTGTACATGAGGCTACTGTAATTTTATATACAGCCATCTTACCCATTTTAAGCATAAATGTGACTTGCAAGTATTTAGCATCTGCTTAGATCTGCAGATTCTTTCCTGTAACTGCATTGTTACTGTTTTGCTCCTAAAAATCAAAATGTTAATTTTTATTATTTTGTTAGTATTTGGGAGTTCCACCTTTTGGTTTTCAATACTGCCTGAATCCTTCTGGGCTCTGGATCAGATTCAAGCATATCTTGACCACAATCTGATCCCAGGTCTCTTCTACACATTCCCAATGTTGGTGAAGACTGGACTTGGATACAAATACAGCTTTTTCTTCAACTCTACCCACAAGTGTTCAAAAGATCAAAACATTGTCAAAATTTTGCTTGTCAGTGGCTGTTCTACCTAAATAGCTTGATTATTGTATCATAAGGTGACAAAAAGCCTGATGTTACCACTTTACTACAGTAAAATTATCACTTAAACATGCGCCATGTATGAGGGGATCAGGAGTCGGAGTAAGGAGTCGGGAGTCAGAGTCGGAGGTTTGGGAAATTGAGAAGTCAGAGTCGGAGTCGGGGCTTTGGCTTGCCGACTCCACAGCCCTGGAAATAACGTTAAGTCCGAAGCCCTCTCCCGTGCCTTCAACACCATCGGGGAAGATCCCGGTCCTCAGCATATTATACCCCAAGAACGTTTGGTTCATGTTGCTCTGGTGGACCTCCAACAGATTCCTCGGGGGAAGACTTATGTGCGTCCCGCTCTCCGGAAGTGGATTCGAATATGGGGACATTGCTCCCTGGTGGCCGGGCATCCTTGAGCTCGGAAAACATATCAGCTGATCTCCCACTTCTAATGGTGGCCGACTCTTGCTAGGGACGCAAAAGAATTTGTGGAAGCCTGTACCACCTGTGCCCGGGATAAGACGCCCCGTCGCAGCCCGTCTGGCCTTCTGCACCCCTTGCCCACACCGGAGTCTCCATGGTCCCAGGTGTCTATGGATTTCATCACCAACCTTCCTCCGTCCTCTGACAATACTGCAATTTGGGTGGGCACAGACAGTTTTTGTAAGATGGCACACTTTGTCCCGTTGCCAGGACTTCTGTCCACTCCTCGGCTCGCCGCACTCTTCTTCGAACACATTTTCCGACTACATGGCCTCCCACGTCACATCGTCTCGGACCGCGGGGTCCAATTCGTCTCCAGGTTCTGGCGTGCCCTCTGCTCCCGGTTGCAAGTAAAATTGGACTTTTCCTCAGCTTACCACCCGCAATCCAACGGTCAGGTGGAGAGGATCAATCAAATCCTTGGCACGTATCTTCGCCACTTCGTCTCGGCCCGTCAAGACGATTGGTCCGGTTTACTGCCCTGGGCTGAATTCTCATATAACTCCCTGGACTCTGAATCTACGGGTTCTTCACCCTTCTACATTGTCTATGGACTGCATCCCCGCCCACCCCTCCCTCTGCCTTCTGCCTCCGAGGTTCCTGCGGTGGATACCCTGGTCCGGGACATGACGGCCATCTGGGAGCAGACTCGCCAGTCCCTTCAGCAAGCTACAGTCCGCATGAAGTCCCAGGCGGACAAGAAGAGGAGACCGACCCCAACTTTTGCTCCAGGTGATAAGGTGTGGCTGTCTGCCAAGTACATCCGGCTCAAGATTCCTAGCTATAAGCTAGGTCCACGGTTCCTGGGGCCATTTGAGGTGTTACAGCGGATCAATCCGGTGGCCTATAAACTCCGGCTCCCTCCTACCATGCGCATCCCAAATTCTTTCCATGTCTCCCTGCTGAAGCCTGTTGTGCTCAATCGTTTTTCTCGGAAAGTCGCCTCCTCCCCCCCTGAAGCTGAGGCCTCCAACGTGTTCGCGGTGAAAGAGATTCTGGCTATGAAGTCTATCAGAGGGAGGCGACACTTTCTCATTGATTGGGAAGGATTCGGGCCGGAGGAGAGATCTTGGGAGCCGGAGGACAACATCTTGGATCGTGACCTACTGAAGAAATTTCTTCTTTCCAGAAAGAGGGGGAGGCCTAAGGGAAATGGGGTACTGTCACGGGTGGTCCCGCAGCCATGGGTTGGGCTGCGGGCACACCCGTGTCTTCTCTGTGGCCCCCTGCTCCGAGGACGAGTGGTGCCGCTGTCCGCAGGTCGGGCCGCGGGTGCACTCGAGCCTGCACTTACCTAGCCGCACTCCTGTCCCCACGCAGCTATCTGCCGGCTGCAGTGCGCGCTCACGCCCCCTAGCGCGTGCGGCAGTTTTTTGAAATTTAAAGGGCCAGTGCGCCAGTAATTGTTAATTGCTGGCCGCTGGTCCTATATATTGGTTCTGCCCCGTCACTTCCTTGCCGGATCTATTGTGCCCATTGCCTACAGAGAAAGCTTTGGAAGTGCGTTCTATTGTCTTCGGTGTTCTGACCCTCTTGCTATGTTTATTGACCATGAACCTTTGCCGCCTGCCCTGACCCTCTTGCTACGTCTATTGACCACGAACCTTTGCCGCCTGCCCTGACCTTTCCGCCTGTCCACGACTACGCCTGCGCCTGACGATTCTGTACTACGCTCACCCTTGGCTGCCACCGCAAGCAAGTCACGTCAGTGGAAGCGACCTGGTAAACTCCCGCCGCAGCAAGTCCATCCCGCTTTGCGGCGGGCTCTGGTGAAAACCAGGTTCTACTTAGACTCTGCTCCCTGGCGTGGCTTTTACCATCGCTTGCGGTGGTCCAGCGGATCCACTACTGCTGTCTGTAACACTTGCAATACACCCCCTAACTAACTACCTAACTAACTAATCTAAATAGCAGCTTTTCCTGTCTAAAATCGTTAAGAAACAAATCTTGTGCCTGCATGCAAGCAGACAGAGAGCAGTCCGTACAGTGCACAGAGTGTGCTGGAAATGGCGTTCACAAGGCAATACAGTGAAATATATATAACATGGTCATGTGATTTTAGCAGCCAGTGAGAGCCCTACACCACAGAGATGACATTTTGACACTTCTCTTTGCTCTGCACTGATTGGACACCCGCCAAAAGTGCAGGAAGCGGCTAAAAACGAACCTAAAACTAGCGTGTCGAACGCGCATGTCGAACGTGAACTTTACTTGAATGTACTGTAAAAAGCTTTATTCGCGTTCTAAAAAATCAAGGAGTTCGACTTGAACTTAACTTTTCACAAATGGTTCAATCAACACTAGTAGAACATACACCGACAAGCAAAATGGTAACAATGTTTAGAACTTTTGACTTTCAGGCTCCACATCTCACCATCTGCTACAGCTTTGAACATGAGGCTACCATAATTTTATAGACAATCATCTTACCTATCTTATACATAAATGTGACTTGCAAGTATTTAGCATCGGCTGAGTGCTGCAGATTCTTGTCATGTAACTGCATTGTTACTGTTTTGCTCCTAAAAATCAAAATGTAAATGTTTATTATTTTGTTAGCATTTGCTAAATCCACCTTTTGGCTTTCAATACTCCCTGAATCCTCCGGGCATGCTCTGGGTCAGATTCAAGCAAGTCTTAACCAAAATCTGATCCCAGGTCTCTTCTGCACGTTCCCAATGTTGGTGCATCCGGACTTGGATACGAATACATCTTTTTCTTCAACTCTACCCACAAGTGTTCAATTTGGTTGAGGTCTGTGGACTATGGAAGCCAATACAGCAACTCTACTTCATGGTCATTGAACCATTCCTTCTCCAACCTTGACATATGCTTCGGGTTTTTGTCCTGCTTGAACTATGTTGTCCTTTTCATACCCATAGTACTGAAGTATAAGAAGTAACTCATGTTATAGGATATATAGTTAGTACGGTTGAAAAAAGACATGTGTCCATCAAGTTCAACCAAGGGTGGGTAAAATGTGGGTGAAGGGAGACCAGGATTTTAAGCCCAGCTTCCCACTGGTGAATATCCTGAAACCCACAAGGCAAGAACCAATCTGCTCCAGTGGAGACCCTATCTCTGACCACAGAACCGCCACCAGACAGGATCCAGAATTTTACATAGCTACATACGCATTAATATTCTTTAGTTTCAGGTAGTTATCTAAGCCTTTCTTGAAACTCCCAACTGTTCCTGCTGTGATCAACTCCACCGGCAGGCTATTTCACAGATTTACAGTTCTTACAGTGAAGAACGCTTTTCTCCTCTGGAGATTGAATCCTTTTTTCTCTAGCCGAAGGAAATGTCCCCTTGTCTTTTGAGGGGGCTTTACTTGAAATTATTTTTCCCCATATTTTTTGTACGGACCATTTATATATTTATATAAATTAATCATATCCCCACGAAGCCGTCTTTTCTCAAGACTAAATAAGTTAAATTCTACCAACCTCTCCTCATAATTAAGATGCTCCATTCCCCTTATAAGTTTGGTTGCTCGTCTTTGCACTCTCTCTAGCTCCATTATATCTTTTCTATAAACTGGAGCCCAGAACTGAACAGCATATTCTAAGTGAGGTCACACCAATGCTTTATACAGCGGTAGAATTACATCCTTGTTCCATGAGTCCATGCTTCTTTTAATACGCACAAATATCTTACTTGCCTTAGAGGCAGCTGATTGACACTGCATGCCAACACCCAGATCTTTCTCCCCCTAGGAAATATGATGCCTGGAGATTATTTGTGCAGAACCTTACATTTATCCACATTGTACCTCATTTGCCAAGTCGATGCCCAAACACTCAGTGTGTCCAGGTCTGCTTGCAATTTATGAGCATTTTCCATTGATTGCACTACCCTACATAGCTTGGTGTCATCTGCAAAAAATAGAAACCGTGCTATTGATCCCTAATATTATCCCACTATATCATTAATAAATATATAAATAAAAGAGGACCCAATACTAAGCCCTGGGGCACACCACTCTTAACCGGGGACCACTAAGAGTAGGAGTCATTTACCACCACTCTCTGAGTATCATCAGATAGCCAGTTTTTAATCCAATTACACACTGTTATTTCTAACCCAATGGATTCTAATTTAACCAATAAACGCTTATGAGGGACAATGTCAAACGCCTTTGCAAAGTCTAAAAACACAATATCCACAGCCGCCCCGCTATCCAGACTCTACTCACCTCTTCATAGAAACAGATCAGATTGGTCTGACAACTTCTGTTCTTAGTAAACCATGCTGGCAATCACTTATAATATTGTATCCATCCACATATTCCTGCATATAGTCCCTTATCAGCCCTTCAAACATTTTTCCCACAACAGATGTTAAACTTACTGGTCTATAATTACCTGGGCAAGACTTGGAGCCTTTGTTGAAGATGGGAACTACATTTGCCTTGCGTCAGTCTCCTGGCACTATACCAGTCACCAGAGAATCTCTAAATATCATATACGGGGCACACCGACAACCAAGCTGAGCTCTTTAAGAACTCTTGGGTATATGCCATCAGGTCCTGGAGCCTTGTTCACATTCAGTTTATTTAACTTGGCTTGGACCTTTTCTACACTGAGCCAATTAAATATAGCAGATGATGTATTAACAGTACTGGCACCACCTACATCTGCATTGGGCCCGCTCCCATCAACTACATCCTTATCGTTAGTATATATTGAGCTGAAGAACCTATTTAGTACCTCTGCCTTCTCCTGGTCCCCAGTGAGCAGCTCCCCATGATCCCCATACTCAGCACTGAGATCAACATTGATCCTGGTGATCCTATAAAACAACCCCATATTATCAGGCTATTTCCACGGAACTTGACAAGTTCTTAAATTTTTTGATCTGATAGCCACATTCTTCCAAACCCAATTGTCCCCATTAGAGCCTGGTCTATTGACTTTCATCTCATCGCTCCAAATCATCCATTTCCAATCTTCCATTTTTCGTACTTTTTTGCAAACTCGAGCGAATGCTTCTTATGACAAGATTGAAGATTTTCACTTTTTTTCAGGCCATCATTCCAGACCTTTGTAATGCGTGTTGCATGGTACTTGCATGGACGTCTGTCTTACGCAGCATACAAGCCACCTCCACTGCTGTGTCTGTCACGTTAGAACTGATAGACCTTGTGATGAGCCAACTTGTTGACACTGATATTTTGCCTGGACGTCCACCTCTAGGCTTTGGAATGGATGGATGGACCTTATTTCATATTCTGACAGCTGTCATGGCCTCACATGATGCAGTTTGGCAATTTTCTTGGCCCAGAGACTGCTATCAATGAGCTGGATGATGACGTTTCTATTTTCTTGGGAAATCTTCTTCATGGCTGCTCAAACCAGTGACCTTTCACTTGGGAATCAGACTAGTAATACACTTAGCTATTAGGGCATGTGAGAGCAGGTTGTAATTTGTAGTATACAAGAAGAAAAGGATTGTCCCACCACAAAGAGCAAAACAATAACAATGCAGTTACATGACAAGAATCTGCAGAATTAAGCATATGCTAAATACATTGCCTTGCGAAAGTATTCAGCCCCCTTGAACTTTTCAACCTTTAGCCACATTTCAGGCCTCAAACATAAAGATATAAAATTTATTTTTTTTGTTTAGAATCAGCAACAAGTGGGACACAATTGTGAAGTGGAACGAAATTTTTTGGATATTTTAAACTTTTGTAAAAAAAAAAAATGAAGAGTGGGGCGTGCAAAATTATTCGGCCCCTTACTTTCAGTAAACTCACTCCAGAATTTTAGTGAGGATCTCTGAATGATCCAATGTTGTCCTAAATGACTGATGATGATACATATAATCCACCTGTGTGTAATCAAGTCTCTGTATAACTGCACCTGCTCTGTGATAGTCTCAGGGTTCTGTTTAAAGCGCAGAAAGCATCATGAAGACCAAGGAACACACCAGGCAGGTCCGTGATACTGTTGTGGAGCAGTTTAAAGCCGGATTTGGATACAAAAAGATTTACCAAACTTTAAACATCCCAAGGAGCACTGTGCAATCGGTCCTATTGAAGTGGAAGGAGTATCAGACCACTGCAAATCTACCAAGACCCGTCCGGCCCTCTAAACTTTCATCTCAAACAAGGAGAAGACTGATCAGAGATGCAGCCAAGAGGCCCATGATCACTCTGGATGAACTGGAGAGATCTACAGCTGAGGTGGGAGACTCTGTCGATAGGACAACAATCAGTCGTACACTGCACAAATCTGGCCTTTATGGAAGAATGGCAAGAAGAAAGCCTTTTTTCAAAGATATCCACAAAAAGTCTTGTTTAAAGTTTGCCACAAGCCACCTTTGGAGACACACCAAACATGTGAAAGAAAATGCTCTGGTCAGATGAAACCAAAAATCGAACTTGCTGGCCACAATGCAAAACTATATGTTTGACGTAAAAGCAACACAGCTCATCACCCTGAACACACCATCCACTCTGTCAAACATGGTGGTGGCAGCATCATGGTATAGGCCTGCTTTTCTTCAAAAGGGACAGGGTAGAGGGTTAAAATTGATGGGAAGATGGATGGAGCCAAATACAGGACCATTCTGGAAGAAAACCTGTTGGAGTCTGCAAAAGACCTGAGACTGGGATGGAGATTTATCTTCCAACAAGACAATGATCCCAAACATAAAGCAAAATCTACAATGGAATGGTTCACAAATAAACGTATCCAGGTGTTACAATAGCCAAGTCAAAGTCCAGACCTGAATCCAATCGAGAATCTGGGGAAAGAGCTGAAAACTGCTGTTCACAAACTGTCTCCATCCAACCTCACTGAGCTCCAGCGCCAAGGAAGAATGGGCAAGAATTTCAGTCTCTCGATGTGCAAAACTGATAGAGGCATACCCCAAGCGACTTGCAGCTGTAATCGCAGCAAAAGGTGGTGCTACAAAGTATTAACTTAAGGGGGCCGAATATTTTTTCACACACCAGGTTACAATTTTTTAAAAAGTTTATAATATCCAATAAATGGATTCCACATCAAAATTGTGTCCCACTTGTTGTTGATTCTTCATAAAAAAAATAAAATGTTATATCTTTATGTTTGAAGCCTGAAATGTGGCAAAACGTTGAAACGTTCAAGGGGGCCGAATACTTTCGAAAGGCACTGTAATTGCATGTCAAAGTTATATATGAGAGCCAAGATGATGGTCTATAAAATGATGGTCGTCTCACATTCAAAGCTGTAGAGGATGGTGAGATATGGAGCCTGAAAGTCACAAGTTCAAAACATTGTTACCATTTTGCTTTTCAGTGTAAAATATATTTATTGGATACGACGTTAGAACACATAAAAATCATAAATATGCAAAACGCTGCAGGAAGTGGGAAAAAACAGTTTTCAACAAAAACGTCCTAAATAACATTAGTGGAGTGAGGCTATGAATTTATTCTGAGAAATAGTATCGCCTCCATCAGACTCTCCTTCATAGATGACCTCAAATCTGATCTCATTATTTCCATGCCTTAGAATGGCCTCTCTAAACTAACTTGGGGGCAAAGTTGTGACCACAGGGGCAACATCTCTAACAATCTCAGGGTATAAAGGAATTGCCTCAAGCACAGTCAGTTTTCATGAATGGTTGAAATCTTATACTTCCTTGAAAGCAAGTGGAAAATTTTGCTATGAGAGTGGAATCTTTTCATCTGTGGAAACGCTTTGCCTGCTCCATGTCATCAATTACACTCTTCATGTGATGAGGCTGAAGATATGGCAGCAGTAGCACTGGAAAGACCCAATTCCTCTTGCTCTTGGCACTACATCGAACTAACTGTACCAACTAATTGTATATTTTGGGATGCGGTCCATTTTATAACTCCTGTAAAATAGGCACCGACCAACTCCACAGCCCTTGCTGTGACCAGCTCCTCAGACAGGCTATTCCACAGATTTACAGTGAAGAGCGCTTTTCTCCTCTGGAGATTGAATTCCTTTTTCTCCAGGGGAGGGGAATGTCCTCTTTTCTTTTGAGGGGGCTTTACATGAAAAAGTTTTTCCCCATACTTTTTGTAGGGACCATTTATATACTTTTATAAATTAATCGTCTCCCCGGAGCTGTCTTTTCTCAAGACTAGATAAGTTCAATTCTTTTAACCTCTCCTCAAAACTAAGATGCTCCATTCCCCTTATAAGTTTGGTTGCTCGTCTTTGCACCCTCTCTAGCTCTATTACATCCTATAAATTGGAGCCTAGAACTGAACAGAATATTCCAAGTGGACCGCAGCAATGCTTTATACAGTGGAAATATTACATCCCTGTCCTGCAGGACCATGCCTCTTTCAATACAAGCCATTATCTTGCTTGCCTTAGAGGCAGCTGATTGACATTGCATGCTTGCTGTTATGTAGTCTATTATCTACACCCAGATGTTTCTCAACAAGTGATTCTCCCAGTTTGTTTCCCCCCTAGGACATATGATGCCTGGAGATTATTAGTACCAAGATGCAGAACTTTACATTTATCCACACTGAATCTAATTTGCCATGTGGATGCCCAAACACTCAGTGTGTCCAGGCCTGCTTGCACTTTACAGACATCTTTCATAGATTGCACTACACTACATAGCTTGGTGTCATCTGCAAAAATAGAAAACAGGGCTATTAATCCCCTCCACTATACAATTAATAAATTTACTGAATAAAAGAGGACCCAATAATGAACCTTAGGGTACACCACTCATAACCGGGGACCACTCAGAGTAGGAGTCATTTACCACCACTTTCTGTGTACGATCTGATCTGCCAGTTTTTAATCCCATTACACACTATTATTTCTAACCCAATGGATTTTAATTTACCCAAAAAACGCTTATGAGGGACAGTCAAATGTCTTTTCAAAGTCTAAAAACACTATAGCCATAGCCGTCCCGCTATCCAGGCTTCTACTCACCTCTTCATAAAAACAGATCAGGTTTGTCTGACAACTTCTGTTCTTAGTAAAACCATGCTGGAAATCACTTATAATATTGTATTCACCACATATTCCTGTATATAGTCCCTTATGAGCCCCTCAAACAGTTTTCCCACAATAGGTGTTAAACTTACTGGTCTATAATTACCTGGGCAACACTTGGTGCCTTTTTTGAAGATAGGAACTACATTTGCCTTGCGCCAGTCTCCTGGCACTATACCAGTCACAAGAGAATCTCTAAATTTCATATACAGGGGCACACCGATAACTGAGCTAAGTTCTTTAAGAACTTTTGGGTGTAAGCAAACTGGGCCAGGAGCCTTGTTCACATTTAGTTTATTTAACTTGGCTTGGACCGCATCTACACTCGGCCAATTTAGTATATTAGTTGGATGATTAACAGCACTGGCACTGCCTATCTCTGCACTGGGCTCACTCCCATCAGCTCAAGCACTGATTAGTACTGACACCACCTACATCTGCACTGTGCCAACCCACATCAGCTACTTTCTCCTCATTTGTATACATAGAGCTGAAGAACCTATTTAGTACCTCTGCCTTCTACCGATCCCCAATGACCAACTCCCCATTACTGTTATTTAAGTGTCCTACATACTCTGGCTCTTTGGCATTTATATGTTTAAAGAATTTCTTGGGGTTTGTCTTGCTGTCATTGGCCACCTGCTGTTTATTTTGAATTTTAGCTGCTTTGATCACTTTTTTACAAATTTTATTAAGCTCTTTGTAACTGACCTCTCTGACTTATCTTAATGCTGATCCCTTTGACATATATTTTAAATGCCCTTTTTTATTATTTTTTGCCCCTTTAACAGAAGGTAGAAGCCATGTTGGATTTCGTCTTAAACACCTATACTTGTTACTCATAGGAATACATTTTGCTATAAAATTCCCCAGAATATATTTAAAGCCCTCCCATTTGGCTTCTACATCACTATTTGATAATAGCTGCTCTCAGTCTATAAAGTACATTAGCTTTCGGCCACTCTTCTTGAGAGATAGAGCCCTTGAGCTTTCTAGCCCAGCTGTCTTGATTTGTTGTAGTCAAAGACTGGATAAGTAATCCATATACCTGAGAAATTAGGGGCCACATGTATGAAAAATGTCTAGGTCTAAAACTCTCTTTGTTGGTCATAGAAACCAATCAGAGCGTCCCTCTCATTTTTACAGAGCACTAGATGACATGAGAGGGGCGCGCTGATTGGTTGCTATAGGCAACAAAGAGCGTTTTAGACCTAGACAGCTTTTATACATGTGGCCCTAGGTGTCCAGATTGTTTCTGTTCAACACACAGATTTTCAAATGGGGTTAAATCTCTGAAGATTTAGGATACTTTTGTTTATAGCATATAAGTGTGAGATTTGCATGTAACTAAACCATGAAAGCAATGGAGAATTTACGGTAGCAGCTACTTCTGTCAAAGCCATTCATCTGTAGATTGAAAAAAGGTTCTTGGCAGGAAGAAAGGTATGGCCTGAAACAAATACAGTAGTCTGGGTAGGACATTCATTTTAATAATGTTAACAGGATCCAGCTAGGAGAAATCCTTTTTGTTCCAACGTGGTAAATCTGCAGTAATGATGCGCACAAAAGGGGTTAAATTAAAGTCAGCGGTGTGTTGAAGATTAGACTGAATATTGATCCCCAAGTATTTAAATGATTTTGTTGGCCATACAAATGGAAAGTTTCTTTCACATTTAGAGTCATATACTTTGTTAGGTTTATTTTGAAATTAGAAAGGGAGCCAAAGAGTCATAAGGAGGGCATTAATATTTGGAGAGAAGTTAGGGGTTGAGTAATATATAAGAGATCGTCAGCATAAGCCACACATTTGTATTTCACTTTTTGAAAACCAACTCCTTGGATATCAGGATTAAGTCTTATATTGTGCAAAAGAGGTTCCATTACAATAACGTAGAGCATGGGTGGTAAAGGACAACCCTGCCTGGTGTCATTTCGTATATATCAACAGGAGATGATAAAGAGCCATTAATTCTAATATGGTACAGTGCCATAATTCTCTGAAACATTATAGGTCCCAATCTCACATTTGCCAGTGTGGCTCTCGAAAAGGACCGCTTCACCCTATGAAACGCCTTCTCAGCGTCCAAAAATAACAGCATACAGGGCAGATTATTTGTTTTGAGCCTGGTGAATGATGGAAAACGTTTTGATGGTGTTGTCTTGTGCTTCACAGGACTGGACAAAGTCCGCTTAGTATAAGTTAATAAGATCTTCTTATATAGAATTAAGACGGGTAGCTAGTAATTTTGTGCAAAAAGCTTCACATCCATGTTGAGTAGTGATATAGGCCTAGAGCATGAAAGAGGATCCTTCCCTTCCTTTTGAATTACTGTTATATGGACTTTGAGAATGGACTCCAATAAGGGGTACTTTTTTTTTTTATATATTCTCTGGGGCGATTGGTAGAGATTAGTGTTGAGCGATTATTATTGACAAAGTTGAAATCGGCACGATTTTTATGTTGATCGGATTTTTTCGATCACGCAATAATTTAGGTTAAAATCTGAGCATAATCTATTAATATTGCGCCATTTTATACGCTTCCTGTCATTTTGGCAGCCAGCAAATCAGCTTAGAGAATAGAGCAGAGTGAGCTGGGTGTGCGACGTCATGACTGGGATGTGTATGTTTGTGATTGGCTGGAAAAATCACATGACCTCGTTTTACATAGAACAGCCCTTCCTGTTCATGATCAGTGTGTGTCTGTGTCTCATAAGAGCAGGACGTGTGCTCGGTCTCTCTCAAAACAGCTCAGCGAAACTATTCTTTGTGTTCACACAAGCAACTATGCTTTTAGCTGTGAACATTAGAACTTAGGCAGATTAGAGATTTTCAGTTTTTAGTTACTTAGTCTGAGAATTTTAAAGCAGCATCTAGCGCTGAAGGGGGGGGGGGGGGAGGTGCGCGCCAACACACACAGAAAGGATGGCAGACTTATGAAAAGAGAGTGGATAATTGTGATGCCCAGACTCTGCTTTGACCCTGCATTGAAATGGGTTTTTATTAACAGTTCTTGGCCAGTTTTTGTGAAATATTAGCTTGTATTTTGTGCAGCCTGGACTTATATTAGGATACAGATCTTTTCTAGTAACTGCTTGTGTATTTGATAGGTGCAAAACTCACCTTTTATCTGTACACAATTTAATTAGGTTTTTTTTCACTTTGGCGCAGCTCAGTTTTGTTCAAAGACCCACTTTGTTCTTACAATAGGATACAGAACTTTTCTAGTCACCGCAGGTGTGTATTATAGGGTGCAAAAACCACGTTTTATTATCCGTACACAATATAATTACATGTTTTTCACTTTGGCGCAGCCCAGCTTTGTTCAAAGACCCATTTTTTTACTTACAATAGGATACAGAACTTTTCTAGTCACCGCAGGTGTATTTATAGGTGCAAAAACCACCTTTTATTATCCGTACACAATTTAATTACGTGTATTTCACTTTGGCGCAGCCCAGCTTTGTTCAAAGACCAATGTTTTACTTACAATAGGATACAGAAATTTTCTAGCCACCGCAGGTGTATTTATAGGTGCAAAAACCACCTTTTATTATCTGTATACATTTCAAATAGGTGTTTTTTTTACTTTGGTGTGGCCCAGTTTTGTTCATAGAGCCACCTTGCACTTAAATTTGAATACAGCAATTTTGTAGTCACCGCAGGTGTATTTATAGGTGCAAAAAACACCTTTTATTATCCGTATACATTTCAAATAGGTGTTATTTTTACTTTGGTGCGGCCCAGTTTTGTTCATGGAGCCACCTTGCACTTAAAATTGAATACAGCAATTTTGTAGTCACCGCAGGTGTATTTATAGGTGCACAAACCACGTTTTATTATCCGTACACAATATATTTCTCTGTTTTTCACTTTGGCGCAGTCCAGCTTTGTTCATAGAGCCACCTTGCACTTAAATTTGAATACAGCAATTTTGTAGTCACCGCAGGTGTATTTATAGGTGCAAAAACCACCGTTGGTTATCCGTATAATTTTTAAACGCTGTATTGCACATGGTGCGGCCCTAGTTTTTTTCAAATAGCCACGTTGTACGACAATTCTGATACAAAAATTTTCTAGCAACTGCTCTCGTTTGTCATTGCTACAAAAAACGCAATTTCTCATCCGTGTAACTTCTGAATAGTTTTATTGCGCTCGTTGAATCTCAGTTTGGCGCAGATCGCGCACTTGTATGATATTTTGTGGAAAACTATCAATTCCTAGTCCTACTGGGCAGTTGTAAATCCCTGGGACTGAAGGAAGAACATTGTTGATTTTGTCTTATGGTTCTTCCACCAGACCGCACTTCACAGGTATTCGCTAGAAACATTTCAGTTTCTAATCCTAGTTGGCTGTAGGGAATTAGAGGGATTTAAGAATAGCTATGATTTGCCGTCTTTTAATAAGAGACTGTCAAAAACTCTTCCATACTTTCTAACATTTTTATCTTTCTGAACATGGAGCGAAATGCAGGTGGTAAGCAAGCAAAGAGGGGTGTAGGACCTGGACGTAGAGGTCCGAGAGAAGGTGCTCCTTCCAGTACTGGCGGCAACATGCAAGTCAGCGGATCGTCAGTTGCAGGACCGTCAGGCCTGTCATCGCTGGGTCAGGGCCCTGTGAATCTCAGTAACGAACAGCGTCGCCAATCTGTTCTGCAGTGGTTAATGCAACTTGCATGCTGCAGTCCAGGACAGGTATAGTCTATGTCCAGTTCAACTTAAATGGTAGTTCAAAGACTCCTTTTTCCGGCACTTTTTAAATCGTGGGTCTGCATTTTAAAGGGGTCTGCGGTGTACAAGACAGGGATAGTAAAAGGTCGTGATTTTTTTTCTGTGGTTTTATAACCAAAGTGTGTTGCCTAAGTGTAGCACATTCCATTTGACTGTTGGGATGTTAATTCAGCTTCTCCAGCCCCCTTTTTGGGGTAAGAAAGAAAGGGTTGTTCCCCCCCTAGACTTTAAAGGTATCGGTGATAATCTTTTTTCGATATCAAAATCATCTTGTAATTTTCCCATACGCTATCGACCCCATGACGATAGTCAACGTAATGCTCTCACTAGTAGAGATGGCGAATTGATTCTAACGAATGGACTTCGTTTAGAGTTTCAGGAAAAAATTCGGTTCTGAAGAAAATCGAAGTTTGGGGTAATTCACGGGAACGAAGCGGTTTTTTTAAATTTATAAATGGCCGCAAGCACTGGGTTACATGGGCAAAGAAATCGGAAAAAGAAAGGAAAACCCTCAATGACTGTGCGAGATAAGCCCAAACAAGACTGGGGGGGATTTGTGACGTCACCCCCACTGTTAAGTCGGAACGACGCGGGCTCTCCACTTCTCTTCCGTGCCGTGTCAGCTGCGGCGCCGAGATTCCACCCAAAAAAAATTTTTTTTAACAGCGATTTTTTGGGGGGGGTGTCACAGCTTTTATCAGAGACTGCTCCTCTTCTGTTATAATTTTGATTCAGTTTGTGGGGTATTGTAATTCAAGTCCAGTGTGGGTCCAATTCTGCTGCAAATACATTTTAATGCCATCTGGTCAGTTCTGGAGCACATTGAATATCCAAGGGTTGTGTAAGTCTGTTTCTGCTTTTGTATTCAGTAAAAGAAACGGCGTTTTTACAAGCCACAAACCAGTTAATTTTTTTGCTGCTGATTTCTTTAGCGTAATTTATATCCAAGGGTTAATTAAGCGTGTTTGTGCTATTGTAGTCAGTAAAATAAACGGTGTTTTTAAACGCCAAAGGCAAGGAAATTTTTCCTGGTGATTTCTGTAGCATAATTTATATCTGAAGGTTAATTAAGTTTGTTTCTGCTTTTGTAGTCAGTAAAATACACGGCGTTTTAACACACCGCATACCAGTTAATTTTTAGCTGCTCACTTCTTTTGATGTAAAATATATTATGGTTAATTAACCCCGGTTTACTGTGCTATGTAAGACAGTAAAAAAAAGTGGTGCGGGCAAATGGCAGGACAATAATTTTTTCAATGGTGCATTTACTGTAGCATAATTTATCACGAAGGTAAGGAAGCTTTCTCTCTTTTGTGAGTCAGTAAAAACACTGTTGTTTAATTTCAACACAAACCAAATTTGTCAGCTGCTCATGGTTTTTGTTAATTTAAATCCATTAATTAAGCTTTTGGCTATTGTAGCAGTAAAAAAAAACTGGGGTTAAACGCCAAAATAAATTTTTCTGGGATTTCTGTGGGGCCAAAATTTATACCGAAGGTTAATAAGCTTTTTGGGCTTTTATAGCAAAAACCTTGACGGAAGGGTGATAAACTGGAAAGGACCAAACATGTCTATTCAAACAAATACTAGAAGTCTTACCAAAATGTGGGAACTTGAGGCGCTAGTTGTAGAGGAGCTGATTATGTGGGTAGGTATTGCTGAAACATGGTGGCTCATCACATGCAAGACTAACCTCCAAGAATTTTTAATTCATATTAAGAAAGACAAGTCAGAACAAGAGGGGAGGAGTGAGGTGTCTATTAGGGTGATATGAGCAAGGGGTGAAAGAGGTAATACAGGCGGAGTAGCTAATGATGTGAAACATGTGGGTGGAAAACAAGGGGGATTAATGCGAAAATATTTTTTTGGTGAATCTAAAACCCAAACATCACGAGAGATAGAAGACAATGCATATCAATGGTGCGGGCAGCATGGGCAGGTACACTGATAATTATGGTGACTTCATTCCAGCATTGACTGGGTCACAGTTCTGCATCGAGAAAGGAAGAAGTTCTCAATCTGTTTGTGGAGGATCCAACTGAGTATGCTCTGTGGATCTGGTAATTCTAACAAAGCAAAACTTGTCGAGCGGTCAGTTTCTGAAATCTAGGTAACATGACCATATAATTCATTTTGCGTAAACTGAAAAGAAAACAGGCGGGAAGGGAAAACATTAATTTTAAAAGGCCACTTTTCCTTATTAGGGATGCAATACAGGACCTAGACTGGGCAGCACACAATATGATATGAAGCAAATGGGGAGCTTTGATATATTGGGACATTTATTGCAAATATATTCTATGGGTAACAAGTATAGGTGACTAAAACTAAACCAACAGTCTACCTCTGTTAGAGGGCAATAAACAATAAAAAAGGCATTTAAAAATTAAGTCAGAGGGGTTGGCATCAGCTTGAAATTAAGAAGCTTAATAAAACCTGTAAAAAGTGATAAAAGCAGTTAAAATTCAAATGAAGGCAGGGGCCATGGACGCAAGACTAACCCCAAGAAATTCTTTAAGCATATAAATGCCAAAAAGCCAAAGTCAGAGCAAGTAGGACCCTTAAAAACCGTGGATGGGGGCTGGTCACTGGTGACCAAAGAGAAAGCAGAGGTACTAAATAGGTTCTTCAGCTCAGTATATATTATCAATGAGATAGTAGTTGATGGGGGTGGGCCAAGTGCAGACGTAGGTGGTGCCAGTACTGTTAATACATCATCAGCTATAATTAATTGGCTCAGTGTAGAAAAAGTCAAAGCCAAGTTAAATAAACTGAATGTGAACAAGGCTCCAGGTCCTGATGGCATTCACCCAAGAGTTCTTAAAGAGCTCAGTTCGGTTATCTCTGTGCCCCTGTACATGATATTAAGAGATTCCCTGGTGACTGGTATAGTAACAAGAGACTGGCGCAAGGCAAATGTAGTTCCCATCTTCAAAAAAGGTTCCAAGTCTTGCCCAGGTAATCATAGACCAGTAAGTTTAACATCTGTTGTGGGAAAAATGTTTGAAGGGCTCATAAGGGACTATATACAGGAGTATGTTGACAAACACAATATTATTAGTGATTGCCAGCATGGATTTACTAAGGACAGAAGCTGTCAGACCAATCTGATCTGTTTTTATGAAGAGGTGAGTAGAAGTCTGGATAGCGGGGCAGCTGTAGATATTGTGTTTTTAGACTTTGCAAAGGCGTTTGACACTGTCCCGCACAAGCGTTTGTTAGGTAAACTAGAATCCATTGGGTTAGAGATAACAGTGTGTAATTAGATTAAAAACTGGCTATTGGATCGTACTCAGAGAGTGGTGGTAAATGAATCCTACTCTGAGTGGTCCCCGGTTGTGAGCAGTGTGCCACAGGGCTCAGTATTGGGTCCTCTCTTATTTAATGTATTTATTAATGATATAGGGGAAGGGATCAATAGCACGGTTTCGATTTTTGCAGACGACACCAAGCTATGCAGGGTAGTGCAATCTATGGACCTGGACACAATGAGTGCTTGGGCATCCACTTGGCAAATGGGGTTCAATGTGGATAAATGTAAGGTTCTGCATCTGGGTAGAAATAATCTGCAGGCGTCATATGTCCTAGAGGGAGAAAAACTTGGAGAATTGCTTGTTAAGAAAGATCTCGGCGTTCTTGTAGATCATAGACTACAGAACAGCATGCAATGTCAATCAGCTGCCTCTAGGGCAAGTAAGATATTGGCGTGATTTAAAAGAGGCATGGACTCGCGGGACAAGGATGTAATTCTGCCGCTGTACAAAGCATTGGTGCGACCTCACTTAGAAAATGCTGTTCAGTTCTGGGGCACAGTTTATAGAAGAGATGTAATGGAGCTAGAGAGAGTACAAAGACGAGCAACAAAACTTATAAGGGGAATGGAGCATCTTAGTTATGAGGAGAGGTTAGTAGAATTGAACTTATTTAGTCTTGAGAAAAGACGGCTTTGGGGGGACATGATTAATTTATATAAATATATAAATGGTCCCTACAAAAAGTATGGGGAAAAATTATTTCAAGTGAAGCCCCCTCAAAAGACAAGGGGACATTCCCTTCGACTAGAGAAAAAAGGATTCAATCTCCAGAGGAGAAGAGCGTTCTTCACTGTAAGAACTGTGAATCTGTGGAATAGCCTGCCTGATGAGCTGGTCACAGCAGGAACTGTAGAGAGTTTCAAGAAAGGCTTAGAGACCTACCTGGAACTAAAAAATATTAATGCTTACATAGCTATGTAAAATTCTGGATCCTGGCTGGTGGAGGCTCTGGGGTCAGAGATATGGTCTCCACTGGAGCAGATTGGTTCTTGCCTTGTACCCATGCACCAAGGGCATTAACCAGTGGTGAGGCTGGGCTTAAAGTCCTTGTCTCTCTCCCTCACCCCCATTTTCCCCACCCTTGGTTGAACTTGATGGACGTGTGTCTTCTTTCAACCGTACTAACTATGTGACTATGTAACACGCCGTTTTAACACGCCACATACCAGTTAATTTTTTGCTGCTCATTTCTTTAGCGCAACTTATATCCAAGGGTTAATTAAGTGTGTTTGTGCTATTGTAGTCAGTAAAATAAACGGTGTTTTTAAACGCCAAAAACGAAATTTTTCCTGGTGATTTCTGTAGCATAGTTTATATCCGAAGGTTATTTAAACGTGTTTCTGCTTTTGTAGTCAGTAAAATACACGGCGTTTTAACACATCTAGAGATGGGCGAATTTCCCGAAATTCGGTTCGTTCACTTCACCGAATTTCCCGACAAAAAATAACTTCGTTCCGAATTACTTCGGGACGAATCACGTTAAAAAACAGCAAATTTTCCAGGCTGCACAGAGGCCCTCCCAAGGGTGGGCTGTAGAACGGTGTGACATGCTTAATATGCAGAGGGAGCTTGGTTTGGTCTTCATACAATGTTGTGTTTTAGTATGGCAATTCTTGATAACAAAGATTCAATTTATGTATACCACTATGATACAAGCCACTAAAGCGAGCTGCCTTCTCAGCTCAAATGCATGCATTCACAGAAAGTCCACTAATTTCTGTGAATGCGTGTTTTAGTATGGCAATTAAGATGGCAAAACTGACCAAAAAACTGAAGCAGGAATGTTGAATGATATAGTCATGCCAGCTACAGCTGGAAAAAAACAAGCTGAGGGCTCAGATGGCAACATTAGTGACAGATTGTGGAGGTGACGGCGGCAGCCACAGCAGCATGAGGTCAAAAGAGTGGGGACAATGACATTCTGGAGGTGGCAAAAACAGGGAAAAGGCCACGAGTGGCACAATGACCAGTGTGTAGGTCACAGCAGCAGCCACAGCAGCAGCATGAGGGCAGGACAGTGGCACAAAGACAGAGTGTGTAGGTCAGGGCAGCAGCCACACCAGCAGCATGAGGTCAGACAGTGGCACAATGACATTCTTGAGGTGGCAAAAAAAGGAGTAGGCCACAGAGTGGCACAATGACACAGTGTGTAGGTCATGGCAGCAGCCAAAGCCGCAGCATGAGGTCAGACAGTGGCACAACGACGAGCCGTTTTAGGTCACGGCAGCAGCAGCATGAGGGCAAAACAGTGGTACAATGACAATTTTTGGGAGTGGCAAAAACAGAGTAGGCCAGAGATTGGGGTTTAAAACACAGTGTGTAGGTCACGGTAGCAGCCACAGCAGCAGCATGAGGTCAGACGGGCACAAAGACAGGTGTGTAGGGCATGGCAGCAGCCACAGCACAGCATGAGGGAGACGTGGCACATGACACAGTGTGTAGGGCACGGCAGCAGCCACAGCAGCAGCATGAGGTCAAGACAGTGGCATAATGACATTCTGGAGGTGGCAAAAAACAGGAGTAGGGCCACAGAGTGGGGCAATGACACAGTTGTAGGTCATGGCAGCAGCCACAGCAGCAGCATGAGGTCAGACAGTGGCACAATGGTCATGGCAGCAGCCACAGCAGCAGCATGAGGTCAGACAGTGGCACAATGACACAGTGGGAGGTCACGGCAGCAGCCACAGCAGCAGCATGAGGGCAGACAGTGGCACAATGACATTCTGGAGGTGGCAAAAATAGGAGTAGGGCCCCAGAGTGGGACAATGACACAGTGTGTAGGTCACCCGGGAGCTGCCACAGCAGCAGCATGAGGTCAGACAGTGGCACAATGACACAGTGTGTAGGTCACGGCAGCAGTCACAGCAGCAGCATGAGTTCAGACAGTGGCACAATGACATTCTGTAGGTGGCAAAAACAGGAGTAGGCCACAGAGTAGGACAATGACACAGTGTGTAGGTACGCAGCAGCCACACAAACAGCATGAGGTTCAGACAGTGGCACAATGACAAAAGTGTGTAGTCATGGCAGCAGCCACAGCAGCAACATGAGGTCAGACAGTGGCACAATGACAGAGCGTGTAGTCACGGCAGCAGCAGCATGAGGTCAAACAGTGGTACAATGACATTCTGGAGGTGGCAAAAACAGGAGTAGCCAGAGATTGGGACAATGACACAGTGTGTAGGTCACGGGACAGCCCCCAGCACAGCATGAGGTCAGACAGTGGCACAATGAAATTCGGAGGTGGCAAAGCAGGAGTAGGGCCCCAGAGTGGGACAATGAAAACAGTGTGTAGGTCACGGCAGCAGCCACAGCAGCACATGAGGTCAGACCAGTGGGACAATGACAGAATGTGTAGGTCATGGCAGCACCACAGCAGCAGCATGAGGTCAGACAGTGGGATAAAAGACACAGTGTGTAGGTCACGGCAGCAGCCAAGCAGCAGCATGAGGTCAGACAGTGGGATAATGACATTCTGGAGGTGGCAAAAACAGGAGTAGACCACAGAGTGGGACAATGGGCACAGGGGTGGTAGGCAACAGAAGGAGAAAAAAGGAGAAAGGGGCCCAAGACAAGTGGTAGGTACGGCAGCACCACAGCAGCGCATGAGGGCAGAAGTGGCAAATGCAGAGTGTGAGGTCACGGCAGCAGCCCGCACAGCATGAGTCAGACAGGGCCTC